>VUQK01028974.1:2504-13326 GCA_015106715.1 Bujurquina vittata | reverse complement strand
CAACCCGCAAGCTTCAATCAGATTTCATATCAGAAATCCATGTAAAAAAAAAAAAAAGGGAAAAAAAAGCTGAAGTTCTCAGTAGCAAACACAAAATGTTTTTTTGTGTAATGTAGGAGACTTATAGCTGATGTATCTGCAGCCGCTGCTTTCAAACTACCTCAGACAAATAAAATCAGAAGATGCTGGAATATTGTGATGCTATAGTTTCTTTTTAGGCATTTGTTTAGCGTTTTCCGTGTTAGGATTTAATTGATATTCCCGTCTTTTTTTTCCAAGCTCCCCCGTGTTTCCTTGTCTTTGTCCCTCTTCTGTTTTTTCTGTATCTGTTTTGTGCCTATTTTATTTGAATAATAATGCTCTTGGCTTGTTTCTGGTTGCTTGGCTCCCTTTGCTCTTCTCTCCCTTTTTGGTTCTCTGCACAACCTGTGTGTTGGTTGCACTTGTGTCTCCTTATTATATATAGTCTTGTCTTTTTCACATTGTCTGTTCACCCTCCTGTGACCACACACCCTGCCTGTGCACCTGCCATCCTGTTGTTCCAGGTTGTGTATTTTTTTTTTTTTAAATCTTATTTAGGCTTCATCAGCTTGTTGAATAAAGCCTGTCTCCAGTTTCTCACCCCTGCATTCCTCTTTTAAGCATCTCATAACAATCTGAGAAGTGTTTTAGTGGCTGGTTATGTTTTGGTCACAACATCCATCCACCCATTTGCTGAAGTGCCTTTCAAGTTAAGTGTCACTGTGGGCGGGAGTCTATTCCAGCTGTTACAGGGCGAGAGGCAGGGTGTACACCCTGGAAAGGCCGCCAGTGCTTTGCAGTGAGACAGACAAACACATGCACATTATCACATTTGCACCTACAGAAAATTTAGACTCACTAATTTCCCAGAGTATCTGGAAAGAACTCAAACAGATGCAGGGAGAACACGCAAACTCCAAACAGAAAGGCTCCAGCCAGTGGATTCAAGCACAGGACCGCGTCCTACCAGTGCTAGCGTGATTGTCCTAGAATCAATAAGGCACCTTTTAAGCACTTGTATGTACCATTCCAGCTAAAGTCTCCTTATCTTACTTATCAGTACACATCTGAACTTCTATACTTCAAGTCTAACATCACTTTGTTTGTTTGATGGCTAATTAGCTGTTGGTCTGCACTGTAAACCATGCAAGCTCACCTTGAAAATTGCCCTCAGTCTGCCTGAAAGCTGGTGCAGTCCTTCCTCTTAAACAGCATGCTGTTAACACTGTCAGCCCCTGACATATAGGTTGCAGTGAGTTTGTCTGCTTTTCCCCTGCTAGCGGCTGTCAATCAAACAAACACTCTCATACCCCTCCAACCTCAACAGAGAAAGGCAAAAGGGAGCACGTCAGACACGATATTTCATCCTTTTTTAATCTTGTACATTTAAATTCCATTTGCACGTTAGTATTTAATGGAGAGGGGGAAATAAGGACACTTTGCTGTCACTGCAAAGCGGCACCTTTCTGATACATATATTAATTGTAATCATCAATGCATTAATTGGTCAATTATTTAAATTGTGTCCTTTTTTTTCTAACACCTTTTGCTCAGTCCTCGTGGGTTTGACCACACCCATCTTCACATTCAGCTGTTACTTTCATCCCATTTAATCTACATGCACACCTGGGACTATACTAGCAGGGTTGGATATCATTGCCTTGAGGCGAATGCTGTTGCTATATATAAATAAAACTGAAGTTTACTGAAAAGTCTGATCAAAGAAAGACAAAATAACCTGATTTTGGACACCACTCATGTCTGGTGTCATGTCTGAGTGGTGTCCAAAAAGTAATAGATAATTGGGAAACTTTCTGGGAAAACCTGGCCTTGTTAGGAGAGATGGTATCCATACCACTTTGGATTGAGCAGCTCTGTTTTCTAGAAATTTAGCCAAATGTATTAAACCCCCTCAAAACGGGACTATCAGAGTTATGACCAGGAAGCAAAGTTATAGTCTTATATGCCTCTCTGCAGGTTTTCTCCTGCCGTCCCATTCCCACAGAGACTGTATCTGCAGCTAGAGTACTGACAGGGACTAGAAAGAGAGAGCATATTTCTCCCACATTGGCTTCTCTTCATTGGCTCCCTGTTAGATCTAGACTAGAATTTAAAATTATTCTTTTCACATTCAACGTCTTAAACAACCAGGCCCAATCTTATCTCAAAGACCCCAATAGAGCCCTTCGCTCTCAGACTGCTGGCTTACTTATGGCTCGTAGGATATTTAAGAGTAGAATGGGAGGCAGATGGCTGCCCCTCCCTGAGCCTGGTTCTGCTGGAGGTTACTTCCTGTTAAAAGGGAGTTTTTCCTTTCTACTGACGCCAAGTGTTTGCTCATAGGGGGTTGTCTGATTGTTGGGATATTCGCTGTGGTCCTTACGCACCTTGAGGCAACTTTTGTTGTGATTTGCGCTGTATAAATAAAACTGAATTAAAATTAAATTGATCTTAATGTTTCCGTAGTGGTAGTTCCCTTTACGGTGTGTGACTACCATTGCAACACACACACAAACACACTCCATCAAAAAGAATACAATTACCAGTAATACTGCAGTGGAGTACAAGTGTAAGGTAACATTTCATAATAATTCTCAGGATGAGTACACATGTGTTGCTGCATATACAGTTGTAGCAGGGAAATCTGTGTTGCTTCTGGAAGTCAGGATGTCTGATCAGGATGACAGCAGTGGCCCTAAATCAGGGCAGCCACAGGATAAACGATGAAATACCTTCATGACCCTCTACAGAACAAGTCTCTTTATCAGCAGCTCCCGGATGGAGTTGTTCATCTTCAGAGGTTGCTGAAGGGCATCTGCAGCCCATCATTTCACCAGCTTAGTCATCACATCCTTCGCCTCCCCCGCCTTCCCCAGGGAGGGAAAAGGAAAGAGTTAATGACACAGTCACTGCTATAACTTTGTCATCTGTCATAGTCTGGTCCGTCAGTCTCACTTTCGTACACTTTTTCACACACATGCAAAATTCTGACACACTGTAGCAATCATACCTTGACTGTGCTGTGCTTTGACCCGGTGATGCCGCTGCACTTTAGCCGCTCTTTCCCCACCAAGGGGGTTGCAACCGTATAACACTTCCTGTCACTTCACTCTGTGCTGCACTAGTTTTACGCTTTGTCAGTCTCCACGGGTCTCTTTACCTAAGTGCTTTTCTGTCTTTCTCCTCCTCTCTCTCTCTCTGTTAGTTCCTTTAGAGTGTGTTGACATTAAACCAGTTCCTCATGATGGTCATAAATGAAAAGAGTACATAAAACGTTAATGTAGTGTACGAGATGAAGAAGGGTTATATCAGATTTGATCTTTTATTAAAGGAAATGTTCCCCATGTTTGATTTTAGGTTAATATCATCCATTATATTAATGTTATATTAATATGAATACTCTGTGAAGAAATGGTTTTTTTTAAAGACTTATAAATCCTTGTGCGGGATTTTGCAATTGTCTGAACTTTTTCAGTATTTAACCAAAATAAGAAGGGCTCCTTCTCCTTTACGGTGAGTGCCTTAAGAAAGGGATGCAGATTTTTTTCACCTACTATTGCTGAAAATAAAAGGAATCACAGACAACTTTTTGTTCATTAAATTGTTACCTTGTCATGTTTCTCGAAAAAGAAAGTTCCAGAGTCTAAGCTTATAAAGAGGTTTTAGAACTGCAGGATCAACGGTAATACCTCCAGGATAAGGAATGCTTCTACCAGCAGCAGCATGGTGGTGCAGTCCACTGTTGCTCCATAGCACAAAGGTCCTGGGACCCCCTCTGTGACGTCTTCACGTGTTCTTCCTAAGCTGGTGTGGGTTCTCTCCAGTTACTTTGGCTTCTCGCTGCAGCCATGCATAGTGCATATGCATGTATAGTGTTAGGTTAATTGGTGAACACCAATATATGTTGTTTTTTCTTACATATGCAAATTGTCTCAGTCGGAGCAAGGCCTACATATATCTTGACCAATCATTATATATTTACATTAAAAAGTTTCTGTTATGGTGGAGAGTACCTACTATGGGGTAAGAGCTAAAAACACCAAAAACATGGTTCTAAGAACTCTGATAGTCATTGCTTCCAGCAGAGGGGACGTCCTGCAGGTGAACTCTGTAATCTTTCTCTGTTCTTCAGCATCTTCATTTTGCATCCACATCATGCCCCTTATAATATTTGTGCCATTTTCTGATGGTTACTTTAGCAGGTCCACAGTTAGTCGCTTAAAAGCTGGCGGGCATTTTGGCTTGCAGGAAGTCTGTTAGAAATACGTCGAAGTGTAAATACGTGCGAAATCTTTACAGCCATTTCTGTTTTCAACTAGAGGTCGCATATAACATTTAAAGCTCAATTAAAATTCAATTTTGAATGCAGAACCTCTATAGTAATTATATGTAGTAAGGGTTTTTAATTTATTTCACAACACTGATTAATTGCATTGAGTTGCCCCAGCCAGTTCCTGTGTTAAGCGTCAGTTAATTAGCTGACAACATAAGATAGGATAATTAATACAGCTGGGGGGGGTCACAGCATTCTACCATAGGGGAGAAGAGCTCGGGCTGGGGGTCCCGCTGACACAGACCTGCCCTACTTGTTGGAGGCAGGTCTGTGTCACCAAACAGGAGGCTCGCTTTAGACCTTATGAGGGTTCAAAGTTTCAGCACAAATGTTCGACTTTAGGCCTAGTTTTTAATATTTTGAAAAGATCTAGACCGCGGGGAGCGCTCGTGTGCCACAGCAGAACAGTGCTGGTGGATAACTAATGGCCGCTGTGATGGAGCAGGCTCCTCCATCTGACGGTTTGCAGTTTGAGTTGTTTTTCTTTAGAGGTAGCTGAAGGGCATCAAGAGCCCATCACTAATTCAAGTTTGACTTTTGTTCCCCATAACACCTGACGACACCCACCTTCACGGACAGACGTGCACAGAAAACTAGAGCTGTGAATTGTGATTTGAAGCTGATTGATGGAGAACGTCATGCATTTACATTTTATATGGACATGGATATTTTTCTTCATAATTTATTTTGTGGGATTGTAGAGTTAGGTAGTTTGCATGATCTTTGTAAGGCTGCATGTTTGTAGTTTTAACGACAGTTCTTCAAGCAAGACTGGATCAATCACAGATGTACTGTAAGACTGTAATACAGTACTTACGCAAAGCCTACATCAGAGGAGAAAAATTAAATAGTTTTCTTTTTAGTTTATTGGAAAATTCAGCACTCATCTATTTTGGAAGTGTATCTTGCTTGGATAGTAGCACCAGCAGGTCAGGTTCAGCAAGGCTTTATATACACAGTCAACATTTAATCCTTTGCAGTTACACACGCCACTAAACATTCTGTATATACTGATTTTAATTATGCTGAAAAAAGGTACAAGTGAATGTGAACTGTGGCGTCAGCTGTCTATTTAATACATTCATCAGCATGGGGTATATTTATAGATAGTGGCAGACCTGTGTGGGCGCAGTTTAAATCCAGTAGACCAGGGCTTTTGGGGCATACAGAGTGGCAGTGATTCATAGTTCAACCCAGAGTCCCTCTCTCCCAAAGTCCCTCATAATTAAAGTCGAAGCATATGGCCTTGTGACCACGCAAGCACAGCAGTATCTGCTGAACTTTTCTGGCATCTTATTTTGAATCACTTGCAACGGCGGTCCCTTCAGTGGTCCTTTCAACCTTCCTTCAACGCCGCAATGGAAATGAAAAGCATGTCACCTTGAGATGTCACGAGCCACATCTGCCAGCCTAATTATCCCATCTTTTAAGCTTATTGATAATGTATTTGGCAGCATGATTTGTTAGAGGTTAGCTATATTTGTCAGACCAATGACATACTGCAGTTCTTGAAAGGGTTCCCAAAGTCCTTTTGCTATACGCACAGATTATTTATTATTTTTTAAAGTTTTGAGCTTCAGATCTAAATGCGAGAGCTCTGGCTCATGGTCATCTTGTTGGCTTTGACAAATTTTATTCATAAAATAAAATCAATGGCACTAAATTTATTTTTAATTCAACTGTTACAAACGTAAATACCTTTAGTAAGTCCTGATGATGCTTTGAGGTAAATCTGGACGTCCAAACCTTTGACTGATACTGTAGATATCAGCTCTTTTGCCAATCTTTTAAGAAGATTTTGAGATATTTTAAGAAATCCAAAGATTTTTCACTGGTGGTCCTTGCAGTGTCTTTCAGTATATTTCTATCTTAGGCAAAGTGGGGGAGCGGCGAACATTATTGTGATCGTTGAAGTCACATTGCCAGCAGGACCACAGGTCCTCATCTTGATTTTTGAAGAAAAAAAAATGTAATGCATAAAGTCCCAAGTTGTATACATCCATCCATCTGTCCTTCCATCCATCCATCCATCCGTCCTGTCCTTCCATCCATCCATCCATCCGTCCTGTCCTTCCATCCATCCATCCATCCGTCCTGTCCTTCCATCCATCCATCCGTCCATCCGTCCGTCCGTCCATCCATCCATCTGTTCGTCCATCTGTCCTTCCATCCATCCATCCATCCATCCATCTGTCCTTCCATCCATCCATCCATCTGTCCGTCCATCCATCCCCTTTCTCAACTGGTTATCCAGGCCTAGACTGTCGCCCATACCAAGGCATTCCTAAGCCAGCCCAGAGACTACAGACCAGTACTAATCAACAGTGCCATTATTACAGAAATTATTTATTATGAAACTGCAGCAAATAAAAAAGTCACAGAAAGTTAGCTATAATGTGCCACATAAAGCACACTACCTAGAGGAATAAGAGGATTCACAAAACAGTGCCTACTGTAGGCCACAGCACTAATACTAGCATTGGACATGGTCTAAATGTTACTTCAGAGGGTGCCAAGTACATTTTCGGGTTGAACAGGGGCTATATGAACAGCGATGTCGGGAGACGACCTGCTTCAACGAAGACGAGAATTCTTGATATTAATCTGTCTTTGAAATATGTGGCCTAATCTCTAATGTAACCAAGCCCCATGGTGTCTGCTCAGGATTCTTGTTCCATCCGTCTCTTTCCTTCTTATTTGAATTTATGGTTGAAGAAATCAGGATTGTGGTGTATTACATTTAGTTTGCCATTAGAATGTGTCTGCTGAATAAGGCCTGCTATTCACCCTCACTTTTTTTTTTTTAACTTCTCTTTTTTTCACTCTCTCCTTCCTCGCTTTTCCCAAGTAAATCATTCATTCCCAGACTTATCCAAGAGTGAAATGGAGCACAGGCCAGGCTAGTTAATGGGGTTCTATGAGCCATAAGATTACTTTCCCACCTGCGTTCATTCCTATGAATCTTCCTTAGAGAAGCGTCTGAAATAGCAAACCCCTTCCTGCCATAAGCCAAAGTTGCAGAAGGACTGTTTAGACAGGATGTGTTTCCCATCAGCCTGGCACTTTGAGTGTCAAGCATCAGCAGGCCCTGCACTTGTCTGATATCCTTTGCGCTGCTTCCCTTTGAGACAGACTCACACATGTTAACAAGAGAACTCAATTTCTATTCCCTAAGCAGTTTAATTGGAAGTGGAACAAAGACTGTGAGGCTTTTTGTCTCCCTTTCCTCAGTGGAAATAACAGGTTATATTGATTTGTTTGTTGATTTATTTATTTATTTTTGCAGACATTTTTCTCTCCATTTCTCTGAGTGCAGTGTGTTTTGGGATTTGTAACTCATTACCCGTGCTGCTCATGTGACAAGACTTCTTTAGCGGCCTCATGACAATTGAGTCGACTTTTTCATGCCGGGGATATTTTGCGGTGACCATGTTATTATTTGATAATGCCAGTATTTTCCAATGAGGGTTCATCATCAGGGACGTGACAAATGAAATGATGCTCTTTTTTTTACATGAGAGGATCGTGCATATTGAAGCACAAACAATGTGGGTAACTGTCTGCCCTGTTTAAAGTTCTTTAGACAAAAATTATTTAAGAAACACGTTTCAAATCAAGGACACACCTGTTTGCCACGATGACCACGCAGCTTCCATCCACTGACGGACTTCATGGGAGGCCACGCGCAGTTATTTGTGGGAATCAAACAGTTTTAGTGAGCTCCTAATTATAGAAAAAGTTCACGTTTGATCCCAGCTCGTGAAAAACAACCCCACACCATAATCCCCACCACCGCCACCGCCACCAAACTTTACACTTGGCACAATGCAATCAGACATTCCAATACATTCTTTATAATGACAATAAAGGCATTCTATTCTACAAGTACTATTCCCCCGGCAACCACCAAACCCAGACTCATCCATCAGATTGCCAGATGGAGAAGTGTGAGTCAACACTCCAGACAACACGTCTTCACGGCTCTAGAGTCCAGTAGCAGCGTGCCTTACACCACAGCAAACAATGCTTTGCAGTGCTCTTGGTGATGTGAGGCTTGGATGCAGCTGCTAGGCCACTGAAACCCATTCCATGAAGCTCTTTACACACTGTTCTCAAGCTGATCTGAAGGCCACGTGAAGTTTGGAGGTCTGTAGTGATTGACTCTGCAGAAAGTTGGCAACCTCTGTGCACTATGTGCCTCAGCATCCACCCACCCCAGCACCGTCATTTCACGTGGCCTACCACTTTGTGGCTGAGCTGCTGTCGCTCTCAATTGCGTCCAGTTTGTTATGCCACTAACAGTTGACTGTGGAATGTTTAGTAGGGGAATTTGCACAGGCGGCATCCAGAGAGCGACTCATTCTTTCACAAATGTTTGTAGAAGCAGTCTGCATGCCTTGATGATTGGTTTATACGCCTGTGGCCATTTAAGTAACGAATTCAATGGGATGGATGGGTTTGTGTATATTATATATTGCCTGGAAATTTGATTCAGTTCTAATAATGTCCTCTAAAAAAAAGGTAAATGGATAAAAAGAAACACAATTGCTTAGATATGAATTGTATATGTGTGTGTGTGTGTGTGATTTTTGTGGTTCACGTTGCGTTATTGTGTTTTATTTTAAAATAGAAAAAGACAGTGAATTATCGACAGAAATTGTTGATAATTGTTGAAAATTTCGTAGTCATAGATGAAATTTGAGGGATGAATTTTTACATTTTATGAACAATTTTTTTTTTAATTTCTGGAAATCTTTGACGAGCTTGACCTACATATGAAATAATATGTCCGCGGGTCCCTAACGAATATTTCCACAAAGTTTCAATTCAATTTTGGTTGAAAACCTTTTGAGTTAACAAACTAACACGCAAACAGGAGCGAAAACATGACCTCTCCCCACCATCGGTGTTCGAGCTAAAAAATACAGATCCTCTATTCAGACCTCTTTTTTCTGTAGCTTCCTACCTACAACTAACCAATGAAAGCTGCTCAGGCATTGTAAAGACTTTATTTGTGATAAAGCGTAACTCAAGCATGATTTTGGCCCCGGCGTCTAATTTTAGACTACTCTGGCCCGCCTTGAAGTCCTGATCAAGAATTGGCAACTAGTATATTGGTTTTGTTGCTGCTTTCTACATCAGCCATTTTCTGCCCTAATTGGTTCTATTTCTGTTCAGAGCTCTTTGGCGTCAACCTACAGCTCAGTTTTGCAGCTCTTCTTAAAGTCACTCAGCTTTTTCTTTTCCTTTCTTCACCCGTTTTCTCACATCTCCTGTCTTTTGCTATCGTGCCTTAATAGCCGCTCTGTGTTTGGCTCTTTATTCTTTACCGGTATACTCAGTGGAGGGAATAAATCTTTTTAAACCCCGTTCTACTGATGTATAACAGGCACATATATGTCCTTCATCAGTTTAAGTTTGTTATTGCTGTTAATCACATGTGACACTCTCACTACGCCAACCATCATCCATTTAATCTGTATTAGTATATGACCCGTGTGCTCCGTTCTTTAACCGGCAGTAAAGTTGAAGGAAGTTTGCAAAAACTTTTTTTTTTTTTTTTCAACTCTGCCCACATAAAAATATTTTATTCCCATCTGGGGTTAAAGTCCAGGAATGGTCAGGGTTCAGTCCTTGTTATTCTCATCGTGGACGGGGAGCTGTTCATTTCATCAATAATTTGTACACCAACTGGAAACACCGTGTGAAGCAACATGTAAGGCAGCCGACCTGTAAGCCTACGTGATGCTGACACGAGTTCTTAAGGAGGACATTAATCATTTTTAAATATTCCTGAATTTTAACTCTCAGTCATTTTGACAGAGAGTCACAATGTGGGATGTAGCTATAGTCAAAAGTCTGGCCCACTAACCACAACAACACAGTATTCCACAGACCTGCTGCTTTAGGAGTCCCAGCGTGACAGCTCCTTTTCATTTGCGCAGAAAGACTGCCTAACGACTAAATCTGCTCTTTCAGGAGCCAGACAAGCCTGTAATTTCAGTTATTATTATTTTGCTGCACAAAGTACCCCTTTTCACATTGTTCAGTTTCATGTTTGATGCAGTGAACATGAGCATTACTGCTTTTATACTATTAGCAGCAAATAGCCTTGCAATCATCACAGCAGTCTTGTGACACTGATACCCTCTGGTCCTCTTTGATTTATCGTATTGCGTTATATTATAACGTATGTCCTTTGGCCCCGCTTTATTTAATTGTAACGAACAAAACACTTACAAATGCTGCTAAATAAAAAGATTGCCATAATGCAAAGCATTCAGATGAGTCAACGCGTACAGTAGGAACGAGGTCATCTGAGCAGAAACAGCCCATTTAAGTACTAATGTGTATTTTCTGTAAGGCGTCCTCACTCAGTTTTCTGTGTCTCTGGTGAGTCATTGTGCTTTAGTTATGCACTTTGTTTATTGATTTATTTATTTTTTTGAGGGGGGGGGGGGTGACACT
>VUQK01028972.1:5926-16791 GCA_015106715.1 Bujurquina vittata | reverse complement strand
AAAATGTTGTGGTTTTTTTTTTTCTTTTTGGGGGGTTATGTTGGGGGGGGGGGGGGGGGGTGGCCCAGGTGCGATATTTTATTTATGAACTTATCATAATCGATTTATAATCTTATTTATAATGGCATATTGTATATTGACCTGAAATTTTGTGTGCTTCTTTTTAATAACAAAATAAAACTAAATGGCCCCTAACCTTGAATTTACAATGATTCTGAAAATTTGGCTGCTGGTACGTGATAAAAGTGTGTTCCCTGAAGTTTTGTACGAGTGCTAACGATTACCTTTGTGTACTCTATGCTGAAGTTATATGATTCACCATCACTGATGAATATACTAAGAAAGTGCATCCTCTTCAGAGACTGAAAATGTTTCAGTCTCGTCAGTGTCACAGTCAGTGGCTCAGCTTCAATTTCAAGCCTTTAAAATTTCACCACAGATAAAAAAAATAAGGCTAGTGATTTGACTGTAAGAAAAGCCCAAAACTAATACTATATTAACCTGTTTATTAGCCTGTATTTCCTCCAGAACATGTCCCCTTTCTTCACTGACGAAGGCCCAGATCACCTTTGAGTTAGAGTTGCCAATATCACCTTAATCATTAGCTTTGCTAGCAAGTCTCTCAACATGACACAGAAGAGTCGGTCTAACAGCTTAAGAGTTAGCTGAGACTGTCAGTGCCTACATGAAATACTGACTATAAAAAATATTTTTAAAATATTTAAAATATAAATACACCATTTGTGAAATAAGCGTAATCATAGCTGTCAGTGATTATAGATAGATAGAGATAGAGAGTGTGTCAAAATTTGATTATGGCTAGACCCAGAAAGTAGACTCAAACAGCTGGAGTGAAGGTTTGAACTTCTTCAATGGCAGCGGCAGCAAGATGCTGAGCCGGAGCACCGGTAAGATCTGCAACAAGAGAGCGGAGGTTTCAGTGATGACTGGTAGGCAGGACGCAAACGCAAAGGCTTAGAATGTGACTTACATGAGAGATGTCGGCGAATAGCTGGAGAAGGATGAGTTGGCAGGGAGGCTGAGTTCAGTGAGGAGCCCGGTCTTGATGGTGGGAAGTTGGCAGGCAGACGGGTCGCAGAAAAACACTGAAATCCACATCATTTTCCCAGGTTTAAATGGCTGCTCAGTGAAAATCCAGCACCTGTGCTCCAGACTGAATGGCAGGTGAAGATTTTGACATGGCTGACAGTAACGCCAGGCGAACAGCTGACACTCACACACACACGCACACATTTATATATATATATATATATATATATATGTATGTATGTATGTAGACAGTTTACTAATACTTTCAGATGTTATTTAGTTACATGAATCTGTGTAAATTACAGATACCAGATAAATTTTTTGATATGTAGTTACAACTGTGAGTCCATGGGATAGAAATTTTTCCTGTTTTTTTCTTTGTGCGTGTGTGTGTGTTTGTGCATGTCTGTGTGTGCACGTGCATGTGTGTGTGTGTGTGTGCGCGTGCATGTGCGTGTGCTTGTGAATGTCTGTGTGTGCGTGTGTGTGTGAGAGAGAGAGAGACTTTAAAATCACCATATTAATCTTCTCTTTTCTTCTTTTCTCTGAGATCGACAATTATTTTTATTGTGGGTCTTTAGCTGTGTTCGTAACGACACCACTTTGCCCTCTACATTTGTCTGCCCGCCGAGATCCCTGATCTCTTTGACCTACACATGTTGTGCTGCATATTAACTGACTTAATAAATAAAATAGGTCTCTTTAAAGCAGTGTAATAAAAAGTAGAAAATCTCTGTGACTCAATTCAAACAGCTGTGTAGGGCTAATGCACAGTTAGCATTTCCACACTTGACTGACAGCAAAATTGAGTTGAAAACCAAATAAAGAACACATGAGAGGTAGTCAGCACCCCAGACGGCATTCAGCAGTAAATGGTAACTATGACAGTAATTGAGATGCATCCGAATGGCTCAGAGAGGGATCTGTCATGAACTGGATATGGGAGTATGTGCATCACAAAGGGACAGAGTGAAATCCACCTTACTTCTTGTTGTGCTTTATGAATGCAAGGGAGCATCTTGGCAGTTCACAATATTCCAGCTAAATTAGTTTGCTCTTCTCTCTGGGAAGCCAAGTCTATAAAGCAGCTACTTTGGCATTTAGAAAATCCATTTACCATGATTGAAACTATCCAGCTGAAACCACTACAGTCGGTCTTTTCATTCCCAAGAGCTAGTACATCATACATATGATGCTCTCAAATAAACTGAACAGGGAAGCAATCTCCATATCGTGCACATGGCACTCAGCAGTTGACTCACTCTGGTGTTACTTTTTGGCTATTCTTGGCAAGTTTTAGTTATTTCTATTATTAGTTTAATCTCACAAATTAATTTTCTATCCTACCAAATGAGATACCCACAAGCCCAGTTTGTTTTTTTCATTCACATACACAAACTGAGTAGGAAGAGTCCGAGAGTGCAGAGCAACCCAAAATTCTCTCAGCACTGTGCACGAAATACTTCACATTTTCTTGAGAAAATCAAGACAATGTTTCCTGTTTTTCTTATTTAAATCTGATAAGTATTTGAGTAGATATGATACAAATTGTTCCACAATGGAAAGGAATACTTCAAAAAGTTACTGGATCTAAACTCCAAATAGAGGGCACGGAAGAATGAATGCTCCAATCGAGTGCATTTGAGGGTACATTCCCTCAAATGCACTCGATTAATTGATCCAGTGTGATCAGCACAACAGCAGAATTTCCTGCAGCTTGCTGGCCTGAAGCATTCAGGGTTGTGCGGCAGTCTTCCCTGGAGCGCGAGACATCCCAGCAGTTTCCACTTCACCCCAAGGTCAGACTGTGCAACGCTCGAAGAAATTACAAAACAAAACAAACAAACAAATAAACAAACAAACAAAAACTAGAAGGCCATTCTGCAGAGTGCATACCTCACCCACCCAAAATCTTTTATGTGTGGATACTACCCTGTGCAATAGATGCTACCCAATGCTGTCCTACTCTATCATCAATAATAGATCATAAAAACTAGAAAATAACTTTACTGGCTCATAAAACTAGAAAATGATTTTTTTTCATTTAAAAACTGAGAGCCACATGAACAGATAATCTCTTAACCAACCTCTGAGGCCGTCACGGAGCATCTGTATTTGTACTGTGATTAGATTACACTCAGGTGGACTCTTTAGTCATTAGCGCTCATCAGGCAACTTCTGAATGCAACTGGTTGCACTCAGAGAAAAGAGGGCTGAACACTTTTGCACGCCACACGTTTCAGTTGTCTATTTGTAAAAAATATTTTGAATCCTGTATAATTTTCTTCCCACTTCACAACTGTATAGCACTTTGTGTTGGTCCTTCACATTAAATTCCAATGAAATATATTTAAGTTTGTGGTTTTAATGTGAAAAAATATGGAAAAGTTCAAAGGGTATGAATACTTTTGCAAGCCACTGTAAACAATGCACATTAAAAAAAGAAAAAAGAATATGAATCATGGATTTGAAAATAATTATCCATGATACGTCATGATGTGTGTAAATAAGGAAGGAAAAATACCCACTGTGCATTTATAGAACAAGAGATGAAGAAACTGTTGTACGTCAAATTGGAAGAAAATGGACATTTAGAGAATCTGCATGTTGTACTGATAACTTTATCTACCCCTAATGCGAAGCATCACAGCTCCACAAAGCCTGTGTTTGTTATAATGTAATACTTTATTTTACTGTCTGAAAGCCTTGTGTGTACCCTTTATAAACAATGCTGATCAGTAGCTTACAAACTGTCAGCGGGTGCAATTCAGACAGTCCAGAATTCAAACAGTAGGTCAGAAAAAGCATTCACAATGGCAAAGACAGACAGAATGTCACCAAACAGTTCGGGAGTAATTACAGGCTTTTGATCGCTCTGCGTAGCACAGAAATGCGTAACATTCTTCAGTGTCTGATTATTTTTCTTTGTCTCTCTTTGCATTTGAAGTTCAAAGTTTTGAATCACAAACCAAGTTATTCTGATCTGACTCAGATTTTTGCATTCAAGCAAGTAAGTTGAGGAGACTAAACAAGTTAAAGCAAAAACCATGTAGGAATAAATCACTAATAGGTCTGTGGGGGACTGTGTGCAACGGTCCACAATATTTAGGAGTGTTTATGGGAATTTCTGAGCATTCTTCCAGAAGCACATCTGTGAGGTCAGACACTGATGTTGGAGAGAAGGCCTGGCTCACAGTCTCTAATCCATCCCAAAGGTGTTCTCTCCGGCTGAGGTCAGGACTCTGTGCAGGCCTGTCATGGGTCAGGGCAGGTTGTGTGTGTGTGACTTTCTGCTTCCACGTGGTTCGGTGGGCAGGCGGTTGTGTCTCTAGTCACCCGGGTGCAAACGTGTGGCTGGTGTATCATCAGTGCCTGGAGTATTTATGCTCTGGATTCCAGTGGCGGCCTACTGTACACCACTGGATTCCAATCCACCCCGATGCAGGACACAAAATGTGTTCTTTTACTGCTGTTGTAAGTCTGAAAACAAACTGATAACAAAAGGTCCATGAGAAAAAATAATATAAAATACAAAAACATGAAAAATAACTGCCCATGAGGGAATGCAAACTACTATACCAGTTGTGGACAAAGGTTTATATGCACTCACTTGAACTTTTGTTCTTGCAGGGTAGAATAATTGGACAGCGTAGATCTTTATTGACTCTAAAAAGCAAGAACTGGGTGTGTTAGTCGACCCTCGGTTCCAGGAGGAACAATGTGGTTTTCTTCCTGGTCGTGGAACGCTGGACCAGCTTTTTATCCTCTCAAGGATATTCAAGTGTGCGTGGGAGTTTTCCCAACCCGTCTACATGTGTTTTGTGGACTTGGAGAAGGCATTCGACCGTGTCCCTCGGAGTATCCTGTGGGAGGTCCTGCGGGAGTATGGGATGACTGGCCCGTTGTTGCGGACCATTCAGTCTCTGTACAACCACAGCGAGAGCTTGGTCGTATTGCTGGCAATGAGTTGGAATGGTGTCCTGTGGGCGTTGGACTCTGTCAGGCCTGCCCTTGGTCATCAATTCTGTTCATAAGTTTCATCATTTCTAGGCGTAGCCAGGTGGCGGAAGGCTTGGTGGCCTCAGAGTCTCGTCTCTGCTTTTTGCGGATGATGCGGTCCTGTTGGCTTCATCAGGTTGGGGCCTCCAGCTCACAGTGGAACGAGTGTGAAGCGGCTGGAATGAGAATCAGCACCTTTAAGTCCTCAGCAGGAATAGGATGGAATATCCACAGGGACGGGACGAGTTGCTGCCCCAAGTGGAGGAGTTCAAGTATTTCAGGACTGGAAAAGGGGAGCAGAAGATCGACAGAAGGATCGGTGCTGCGTCTGCAGTGATGTGGATGCTGTTCTGGTCTGTCGTGGTGAAGAGGGAGCTGAGTGTGGTCGATCTACGATCCTACATGCTGCAGAAATGAGTTTCCTTCGAAGGGTGGCTGGCCTCTCTCTTAGAGATAGGGTGAGAAGGCAGCCATTCGAGAGAGGCTCAGAGTAGAGCTGCTGCTCCTCCACATCGAGGGGAGCCAGTTGAGGTGGCTCGGGCATCTGATTAGGATGCCTCCTGGCCGCCTCTTGGGTGAGGTGTCCCGGGCATGTCCCACCGGGAGGAGGACCCAGGGCACGCTGGAGAGATTATACAGCAGAATGTTTTTTTAAAAACTGAAAACTTTTAACTTTTTAACGTTTAACCACAGCTGTATATACACTCAGCACTGACTGGGGAGAATTTACCACAAGTGAATAAGAAAAACAAGAAATAAAAGCTGCAGTGAAGACACACAACAGAAAACCAACTATCAAAGTAAAAGAGGAAATAGGCAAGAGACAAGTTCACAAGGTCACAAGAAGACTTCCACACAAACTGAAAACAGAGACAGAGGGAAACAAAACCCTGTAGCAGGAAACTTATCCTACCAGGTACCAAAATTCCATCAAACAGGAAATCAGCAGAACCCCAAATTCCTCCCGGAGCATCGACTGGCTTGTGTGTAATAAATAAAATGCTTAAGTTGCATATAATAAAGCACCACATGGAAGGGAGCGTGGGTGGGTTTAATGCAGGTATCACAGCATCATCATGCTTTCTCCTGCATGATTTGTGATAAAGCAGTTTAATAACACTGCTTTATACAGTATAGTGTCTCCTGTCAGCTGTGTGATGTCCATGTTGTGTTCCATGTGCTCTTTACTTATCATATCACCAAACAAAAACAAAACTAACAAAAAACAACCCAGGAGCAAAGCACTCATTGCTGTGTGTTGCCAAGCAACAGAACCTGCAGGAATTCTCAGGTAAAAAGTTAAATCTCACGACGTCCAACATAAACAAGCAAATATGAGTTATTTAGTGGTATGGATGGACCTCATGTATCTGTAAATTCTGCAGAGCACTTTTCACTTCACATTGACCTCTGTCATTTATTATTTATTGCAGGTGTGCAATGCACGACTCTTGGAGTTGCTCCCTTACTTAATCCAAGCCCTGCAGATGTAAATTAAAGCGTGATCCTGAGACGTCATGGCTCGTTTCTCATCTCGTGCATTCTGTTGTGCCAGAGGCAGTTTTTACCAGTTTACAATTCAGCACCAGCAACATCTCATGGCACAGTCCCACAACAGTTTAGCTGCAATTTATTTTAATCAGCCTTGCGACCAAGCAAATATATACAGGCACCCATTAACCACCTAATAAATGTCCCCGTTGAGATATGTGTCCAGGTCTGATTCACCTCACCATTACACCAGCTTTCTGAGGATAATGAGTTGCTAATGCAACATTTAAACTGCTGCATTATTAATGGGCTTACTATTATATATTTTATCTCATACGCCTTGATTGTATGGATATTATAACTTAATTAATGAGTCACCGTGTTGTACTAGCAAGATTTCATGTTTCCAATGGGGGCAATTTATTTGGTAACAAATCAAAATTCAGCACGTGACATGAATTCTAATTTGACAGCATCAATCTCCCAGTCCTTAAACACAGGTACAGCAGAACAAAACCAGGCTATAGGGAACAGCAGTGTCATGTTAAGTGCATGCTATAATCATTTATAGTTATTATTATGATGCAATACGAAAATAAAAGACTCAGAATACATGCTGCATCCACATTTCAGGGATCCATGTTTGGATTTTCAGAAACTTTTGAAAATGAGCAGGAGTCTTGCTGAAGCACACGAGCTATTAAAGTCAAGGGGTTTATTACTTGAAAGGAATTATCATTAATGTGAGCAGGCGACAGGTTACTTTCCAAAGAGGCAAGGTCCAAAAAAACTGTCAAATTGTTACACTCTAAGTGAGACATCTGGCCCAAGGCAAACACAAAAGAAGAGAGGACAGTGAATCGTGTCTGTGTTGACTCAGCAGGGATAATCTTCAATAAGAGGTGCTGAGGATATTTCATTTAAAGTAATACAGAATCTACGCGACCCTTTCTGCATTATAATTCCAGTATGTGTTAAAATGACACGCAACAATGTTTGTGTTTCTCCTTGTATAGATGTTTCCACCACAAATCACTGCGAAAAACAAAGAAAAACTACAAAGTGGTGCAGTTAAAAGACCACCCCCAATTCTTAAATAAAGCCTATGCAAATGACCAGTCACACAGAAACAGCACCTCAGGTTGGCTCTGAGCTTATCAGCTGAATTTAGGCACACACCAATTACACAAAGCTAAAATACACTGCCAAGCAGGCTTTGTTAAATGTCTTCAAAGTGCATCTGCCATTTCTTTTTAATTACAAAACAGAGGCATGCTTTTGTAAAAACAAAACTATATTTTAGTCCTTATCACTCTAAGAACTTCCTAAATTTCATCGTGATTATCACAGTCTGTTCTCATCCCCGTGGTGATGAATAATGCCAGCTGCTGGCAGTCACCTGTATTCCAGTGTGCGTTCGAGGTCCTCAGTCTACATGATATATGATGACGTTATTGGGATATCACGCTCTGAGGCTGCTTTGCTGCCAGTGGTACTGGTACATCGCACAAATTGGATGAAATAATGAAAAAGAGGGCCTACCTCCAAATTCTTTAACTTCACCTCAAATCAACAGTTGAAGCTCGGACACAGCTCGGCGTTCCGACGAGACGACGATCCCAGACACCAAAACTGCTTTTGTTAAATTGGGTTAACATTAAGTGGGCCTCTAATGCAGGAGTAGTATCACTTGGATGGATATAGTGCCACAACCATCACAGCAGCAATACTAAAGGAGAGTCTGTGTGAAACAGGCAGGTGGAAAAATAGCATTATACCATGAGAAAGGCAAAGGCAAAATTCAACCAGATATGAGCTAAAAGGCTCAGTGAAATCTTTTTGCTTTAGTTTCTCAGGCTCAAAGTGCAACTCAGAGAGTGTTTTCAGCGTTTGCCACAGTCTTTGTGTCAGAGGTTTACACATACTCATCATGAGTATGAGTCTCAGCATCATTTTAATAAGTTCTTTAACTGTTCTTTAACTGTTTGGAGGAAGCCGGGAGAGTCAGTGGCTCGGCGTGTACCTGCAAGGGTGGTGGCGCCAGGTGCAGCGGCCCATCCATCTCCCTCCATCGTCGCCTCACAGCGTCCTGTGACGGTTTTCATGTGATTGGGGGTGCCCG
The DNA here is from genome assembly GCA_015106715.1 of Bujurquina vittata. Taxonomy (NCBI): domain Eukaryota; kingdom Metazoa; phylum Chordata; class Actinopteri; order Cichliformes; family Cichlidae; genus Bujurquina; species Bujurquina vittata. The sequence goes on along the minus strand of VUQK01028972.1, from coordinate 8,129 downwards.
CCAAGTATCTCTCCTGACAAATTAGATGTTTTAAACCTCCCAAAGGATGTAAAGTTCAGAGACTTACACCCTCAAGACATCAAATAAAACAAAACCCATTCAAAAGTACTTTTGCCCACAATGAATATATTCAACAGAGAAAAAAAACTCACAAAAGAATCAATTAAGGCATCCAAATCAGTTCCATAATCCCCACATGTCCCACAGTTTGGCGAAGTCCTTCAGTCCATTCCTCAATCTAGGGCGTCCTGTTGGTCAGCACCCAGAGGGTGACAAAAACAAACACACACGTTTCCTGTTTGAAGAGGAAGTTTACATATTTGTTTTATAAATACTTTGCCATTAAAATGAAATTACTGATCTTTAACAAATTGATTATTATGAATATTGGTGAATTCAATGAGCTATCAAAGAGAGTCTGCCAGCTGTAGTCAGTCAGACCGTACGAGTCTAACCAAGAACGATGAATGATGAATGCTGCACAATCACTGGAAACAGAAAGTGCAAAGGACTTATTCAAAGCCTCATATTAATGTGCCTTTCATGCCTTTCATGATGAGTGTATGTAACCCTCTGACCACAACTGTATTTATTTCAGTTCTGTGCTTTTTTCTTGGCTTAATGAACGTCTGTTGCAGCCAAACCAGCTAATTGATAACAGAGACGTGAGCAGACGCGCTGAAAGCCGACAGCTATTTCTGTATTAACATGTGGTGAGAAGTTTTGACTGCGAGGTTTGAGGATTATCTTAAAAGACAGGTCGCTGTCAAGTGTTTCAAATGTTCTTTTCCTTCAGTGATGACAACAAAAGAAAAGTAACCTCCGCAATGACCTCATCTTTGTAGCGTTAGGCATCACTGAGGCTGCTTTTAATGTGTGTGCTTATCTCTTTCATGAGGAATGAGAGCAGGAGCATAAACAGCTGCTGCATCCAGATTAACACACAGCATATGATTCCTCTGCCACTAAATTGGATTAGTAATTGCAACTTTCACTCTAGCAGAGAAAGTACATGATTTCACTACTACTACACTACTAATAACCTCTCAAAGTGGCCTCAGTGGATTATGTGGTAAATATGGCAGATGAAATGCAAGCTGACAGCCTCCTTTCTTCAGCTGCCTCGTCACTCTTTCATCCTCGAGTTAGACCTTCTTAGTCCGACTTGTCACGTCCTTCGTGGTATTCTTATTTTATGCTTGATTTTTTCCTTCCCTGGACTTCCCTGCGTGGACTCTGAACTTTCACCATACAATTAAACGGTTTGTTCCTTCATTGTTTCCTTCATCTTTTATTCTTTAATGTAAGCTGACAGCCTCGTTCATCCTCACGGACATCTCCATCTTTCTGCGCCCTTGCTGACACATCACATATTAATTCATGTGTTTGTAACGTGGCTGTGAGCACATCTTTAAAATAATATGTTTAAAAGTGTATAACTAACAAAGATAACAGCTGAGTGAAAAGGCTTGAGCACTGTGTGGTGTAAAAATAAAAACATGGGTCAAAAAATAATGCGGTGCATTTAAACTAGCTGCTTAAACTTGCTATATTCAGTCAGTGAACTGATTTCTTATACGTTCATAGTTCTGAAAAACACTGGGATGCTCTGCAAAATGTAATTACACCCAGGATGCAAAGACTCACAAATCTCCCAAACCTGTATTTTATTCACAATAGAAAATAAAAAACATATTTAATGTTTAAAGTGCAGCAAAAGCAGCTGTGTGGGAGCCGTCTTCTTTAACTCTGTTAGTGTCTGAGAACTGAAAAGACCAGAGGGTGCAGCAAGTTTAGTGAGTTAGCGCGTTATGCCAGGCTTAAAGTGTGTCACCAGAACAGGAAACACACCGAGCTGAAGTCAAACGAGAGCAAACTGAGAGCAAACAGAAAGGAAATAACTGAACATAATCAAAGATATAACAAAACGTAACCAAAGAACAGAAAACTCTGGATCGTGACAGCGTCTTGTTCACAGCATGCAGTTTAACATCGCTGCAAGGTCTCACCTGAAAACCACATTGATGGGAGCACTCGGTGCTGTAAGACCTGATGCTGCTACTTCCAGCTGCTCCCTTATTCACACCACAGCAACATTTTCATTACCACTTCCTGTCCACACTTTTTAGTGCCCCAGCCCAACTTTACTGACACATGATGCTGCCATCAAATTCAAAATGTTCTGATATGTTCTCATGAAATA
>VUQK01028971.1:6978-31028 GCA_015106715.1 Bujurquina vittata | reverse complement strand
TAAAGCACTTTGAATCGCCTTGCCGCTTAAATGTACTATGCAAATACATTTTTACTTACTCACTTATTCTCGGGTGAATTTTGTGTGGACAGTGAGACCGGTCAAACATCCAACTAGACATATGCCAGAAGCTTGCTGATGGCTAACAAAAGGGTCCGATTGACTTGCAAAGCGACATTTAACGAAATATTAGTGGGGATGTTTGTACTTTTAACCCTGTGTGGATCTGAGAAAATCCAAAATAAATTCAAACTTGTGCACGCTATTCTTTTTTTTTGCAGTCATTGAAGATGCATGCTGTATTATCCCACCGTGGAAAGAGAACAGTTCAAAGAAATCATTAAAAGACCTAAATTACCATGACAACCATGGCCATGATGAGTGGGTGTAAACTTTTGACTACAACTGTACATGACAGCCCAAACATAGGTTAGGATACACTGATGAAGGAGGCTTTATAGTAAAAGTTAATGAATGGAAATAATTATCTGAAAGCACCACAGAATGCCTCACAGCATTATATTACAGTATATACTGAATCATTACTTGGTGATGGATCATTGTGTTTTTCTGTACATAAACAAAGACATGATTGGATGACAAAAAGGTAAAAAACAAACAAACAAAAAAACCACTGGTGCATAAAATGACCAGAATGCAAGAAAGTACGTCTTCAACCCTCAAAGAACTCCTGGGTGAAGACCACCAGACCCCAGGCTTAACATAACCCCTCCCACCAACTCTCAAATATTTGATTTTATTAAGACGCTTGTTTTTAAAAGCACCATAATCATGTAAAGGAAAAAAGTGCAACCCATTTACATTTTACAGCATACATTATTTATACAGTTTATTTTCACATGGTGTTGAGGCTGCTACACCCAAATCACACATATTGCTTCATCCCTTCAGCTCCCCAACTTGAAACACGTTCCTGTGGCTCTGCTTTTTTGGTGTTATAAAAACAGATATAAATAAGTAAATAATCCCCTTAAAACTACTGTCCCTTATATATTAAGAGCACAAACATATCCAGCCTTCTCCCTCTTGATCTAAGTATGCTCTTGCTGTGCCAGAGAATTATGTGAGAATTACTGTTTGTTTTGCTTTTGTTTTTCATTTTTTTGGCTTGTATAAACTAAGTTGTTTCATAATACAGCAGTGAGCACAGAATACCCATAAGTGAAAACTAAAGCATAAATCAAACTGGTGTCAAATTTAGAAATGTTGAAATTTTCATGCGGTGTGGCTCAACTCACAGTAAAAGTGAACTGTTAGATTTGATCTTTTTTCATTCTTTATGGTAATCATTTGCAACATCACTGTGCCAGGCAGAAACAGAAATCAAAGGAGCCACAATCAACATGCTGAAAAAGACACTCTGCAGCGGCTTTACTTCACAATTTGTTCTTCTTCCACCTTCCTCGTAGCTGCCAACACTAAAATATACATTTCAGGTTTTCAGTGACATTTCAGCATGTGGACCATCGTGAGCGGAAACAAGAATTCATGTTTTCAGCGGCTCATCCATTACCTGATAAGTTGCTGAATCCCCCCCCACCACCACCACCACCACCACCACCCTTAGACTTACCAAACAGTCAATTTTAATACGACACTGTGCCCTACTTTTAGTCCAGACTTCATGTTTCATGCAGCATTATTTAAAGCAAAATGCTTCTCACACGTGCACGTCCTTTGATCCAAATTTATTGGGTTTTATCCTCAAACAAGTATAAAATATAAATCTTTTCTAAATCAACCTATCACACCAGAGCCTCAATAACAGCTGGGATTTTAAATTAACATTGCACACGTTTCATGTGTCACAGCTGGTAGCTACAAGCTGAGGAGTACAGGGACCACAGAGATTTTTTTCAGCCTTCTACAGCAAAACTGGAGCACCACACACACACACACAGAGACGCGCACACACACACACACACCAGGAGTAATCAAAGTTCATCACACAAACTTTAAGTGAGTGAAATGCTGCTTCCACAGACACAGAGTAACACTGATTTGAACTGTTTTGTTGAGATGTTTGGTCATGAACAGTACACAGATGATGTGTCTTTGCAAAAGCCTCAGTAAGTCAGTTTTATCAGAGAATCTTCTCTAGACACAGCGTTTCAGTTTATGGTATATATTTACAGCTATATTCGTGTGTTTTTCCTGCATTATCTGTGTCTGTGAAGAGCAACAGTAACTAATTACACCCAGTCACTATCATGAATCAGCAAAAACAGATCTGAAGGTAAACACAGCATTGAAAACAGAGAGAAAGCTTTAGGGATTAAAAGCACACCGTGTTGATATCAAGGGAAAAATCTGATCAGACAACAGAAGATAAAAAGTCCACAGTGAGATTTAAAAGAAAAAAAAAACATTTAAGTTTTTAAGGACAGTATTTTATAATTCTGACAAGGTGTGGGGTTTTTTAACCAAAAGCTGGCAGCTGTAGTGTGTAAACATCTGGATCTCTGATTTCTGTAAGAAACATTCAGCTAACTACCTGTACACACAGAAAATGAGTGAGGACTATAGCAGAAGTACAGCGGGTACAGATATGACATATGAGCGTAATAGGACCGCAGGTAAACTACTCAGATCACAACATTAGCTTTTAGCTCTACTGCACAAGGTTAACTGGGATACATGATGAGTGTTGGATACAAAATCACAACTCGCTGAAAAGACACGGCACCTCAACACAACTGGGGAAAATGTTATGAGTGCCCTCTAGAGCCACGTGATATACACAACTGTGTATTTATAGGCTCAAAAATACTGAAAAGTGTAAATTTAGTGGGGTGAGCTGTTAACATATCACAACACTTCTTCATTACATTTAATACACATTTTTGGACAATAAGACATTTTCTACGTTGCCTCTGTGCGCCGCAAAGGTGAATTTTAAATCAAACAATGAAGATGTGACTAAAGTAGAGACAGGTATAACTCAATAATTTTTTACACACATTTTGCATCAAGTGTTCAGGAATTGCAGCCATTTTGACACATCCTCCCATATTTTTAGAGGCTCAAAGTGTTAAATCTGTATTTTACAGCTTTTCACTGTAATTTGATTTGATTTATTTTACTTGCATTAAAAATATGAAAGTTTATGCTGACAGATATTCCAACGTAGTTAGTGTGGTTAGCAGCTGATCAGATCATAAAACTGGCTTATAATGTTTGTTAGATATGCTTTTTACATGATTTCTGAAAATCCATTAGTGGAAGTTAAACGGCGCTCTGGAAGACGTTGAATGCATCACATTTAAGTGTAACTCTTCTGTTTTATATGTAAAGAATTTTTTTTTATCAATTTAACACTTCACCATCATTCAATTAACAAGCATGCATGGCATGTAGCATTCAACATTAGCTTGCTAATAGAAGCAGAAGGATAAATTCTGAAGTATACATGGCTATAGTCTCTGCTAATATTCAGCCAAATGCTGCAAAATGGATTGGATACTGCAAAAGCAAGCCAAGAGATCAGTCACCTGATCTCAACAAGCAGCAGCTGAAGGTGGCTGCAGTGAGATGCTCTGCTGGCAGAGAGCTGACTGCCCAGAGCAGCGTCTGGCTGTGTGTCTGAGGTAAAATAGTATTATTTTACTATTTCCATATCATTGCACATTCAGTGTAATGGTCCACACTTTGATGTACGAGCTCATTTGTTACCAAATGCACGCCATGCGATAATCGCAAAAATCAAACTTGATCAGGAAAAAAAAAAAATGCCGCAAATTTGCCCTGCAAAATTATGCAGTTGGTGTGAATAGCATTAAGAACAGTTGAGTCTGAAAAATATTTTTAAAGCACAAAATATCTGCACGAATTTTACAGGTTACACTTTGTGCAAAGGCTTTCATTCTTAAACCGCCAATGTAATATGTTTGTTAACCCCCTTGAATTAAAGCTGAAACTCTGAACTTTAATTACATCTTGATTGTTTGATTCAACTGTGGGGGTATCAGCAGTTATAACAGCCAACAAAATTTAAAATGTAAAGAAGAGACGGGAGAAACGACTTTCAGATTATGAGTCCTGATGTTGCATAGTTTGTCCACCAGAGGGAACTATCAACTTCTACCGCTTATAAACGGTCATATTATGCTAATATGGACTTATGTATAACAAATGTTAAGGAAATCTGTTTATATTTTGTGTGCATAAAAGAAAAACAAATGCTGGGAGATGTACTGGAATATCTGATTTTCAAATTGTCAATTATTGGCATCAGTCTTACAAATCAGCAAAGCAAAAACTACTCGGGGTCATTCAAACATTAATTAATAAGTGCATGTCTTTTCTCTTGAGTTCTGATTCTATATTTCTGCAACCAAAGTACCAAAAAGCCACTTGTACACACTGATTGAACTCTACAACTGATTCTAATAAAAAACACTATTCTATTGTACATATTGAGCCTGTCTTGTTAACAAGAAGTTCACTGCTGTCTGGATAGAGTTGCAATGACAGTGTTCATAGTTAGAAACATATAAAAACCATTCAAAACAGACTGACTATAATAATGAAAGCACACTGTAAAAGACTTTGGGCTGGATACCTGGGAGCAGCATGAAGCCTAACCTGTGGCCTAAACCGAGTGCTGACTGCCGTTTTTGGAGCATTTGTAGACATTATCATGAGATAATAAATGCTTATAAAAGGGCACAAAATGGCTGCACTTGGGGTGTTAAAATTAACAAAAAAAATGTGCAAAACAGAGAAAGGTCATGGAAAGAAGCCCCTCTAAACTAGCAGTAGCTCAAACTGAGTACATCTTTCAGTGATTTGAAAAAGAAAACAGGTCCATGGCTGCACTCAAGTTGCACCGTATTTTTAAGCTACATTATCAGTTTACCCAGGACGAGGCTTCTACTGTGCCAAGTATCCCAGCCCCAAATATGTACAAATGTTGTTTGTCTTGGTTATTGCATGCAGTATTACACAAAAGTATACCTTAAAAGTGTGAATCAAGACCAGGCACTCGTCACGTGATGACCAAACAGATAAAAGGTTTCAGCTTCCCATCAGTTCATCATAAACTAGCTGGCTTAAAGCTCAAGATGTTGTAAACCTAAAAGCAACATCTTCTAGTGTGACAAGAGCCTGGGGATACGTTACAAACATCGTTAAAATTCGGAACTCCAAGGTGTCTCTTTAAGGACTTACAACTGAAGTTTCCAGTGTTAGCTTCAGTGTAGCGAGGCATCTAATAGCATCAGCAGGAAGCTGAGCCCCGTCATGCATCATTATTAGTTTGAACAAGCGTTCTCTAAGATTTCTGATTTCCAAAGTTGAGTGAAATTCTGTTCAAATGAGCGACGAGCCAGGTAGGCACAAAGGTTAACCTGCAAAGCTTCATCAGTCTCTCCCCATCGGTGAAGATCAGCAGTCGGGACAGTTTGCAAAGAGTTCATAAAGTGGGGAAAAAAGCAGAAAGTGGAGGGTTATTTGGTAGACTTCCCACCACAGAGGGAAAGCTGTGCCATGTCGTCATCACAGCAATTCCTCCGATGAGAGAAAGCAATTTTTTCCAATAATGTCTTTTAGTTTTCCAACACGTTTTCAGTCTTTTGAAGAAGTCCCTTTGGCCCCATCCGTCCGTGTCTGCTTATACTGCAGACGGCTTACTGAGACAGAGAGGCAGTATGACATCGCTAACATTTACATCATGTAATAGTCACTCATTTGACAAAAGGAGGAGAGGGTTAAAAGGAAGTGGGTGGGGGCATGTGGGAGCAAGAGGGAGATGTTGGAGACAGTTCCTTAGATTTAAAGCAACAACAGAATTACAAGAAATGCATTGAGAAAAACGGGGCTCAAATTGTGCAATTTAGTCAAAGAAAGTGGTGGGCGATTGTTCTATTATTTTTGAGCCATTTAAACATCCAAATATGAAACACATATATTATTAGAAAAGTGATTAAACTGGTAATGCTCCAGGTTAGTACAAATAAAAAAAAAGGCAAAATACTGGTTCAGTTTGTATTCATACAAAACAGATTTGGTCTTCCATTTCATGGAATTAAATGAGATTAAGGTGCCTAATCATTATTGAGTCCACTATGAACACAAGTGGACAAAGTGCATTTTTTTTTTTAAAGTTTACTTTAGGTGCTTCAGGTTCTTCTCTTCAGTGCAGAAAGGATTCAGATTGTTATTTGAAATACTGCCTAACAGTGTCTTTTAAAGTATGGATCAGGACCCAACATGATTCACAGGCCTCATGTCAGTGAGTTAGTGCTCACTGCAGTCGTGTTAGGGTCAGAGTCTGCTTTAATTTGCATGTTTTTGGGGAAACTGCAGCAAAGTTTTTTGCCTCTGTATCGTTATTTCAGAGGTCCACCTCACAGTGGACCCTATTTAGTGCACAAATGGTGCCTCTCTAGCTCACTGCTCAAAAGACAACACATTCAACTTCGGACTTTCTCTCTCATACTCTCTCATAATCTACACAACCTCCTTTTAAAAGATCAGAAAAGGTCACAGAATGTGTTTTATCAAAAGGTGAAAGATGAATTTCAAAATATTTAAAGCAGCTCATATTAAATGCATTCTGTGGCATCTTTTCCATCTGAATTGTAGATGTTATGTTAAAAATCTATAAGAGTAATGAAACAAATAAGCAAGTATATAAAGGGAAGACTTGAGTAGACATCCTGTGTTATTTAAAAGCCTGGCCTTGGCATTCATTCAGCATTAAAGTAGTTTTTCTCATATTATTTCACACAGATCACATCATTAAATTCGTGTCAGCTCAAACAACCTGCTGATTCTCATGATCTGCTCTTCACAGGGGCTGAAGAAATCAGGCAAATTTAACCCCACAATCATGTGCTGGTTTCACTGCGTGCACTGCTCAGCAGTGACATCTAGCTGCGACTCAGTTTCAAGCACCTCTTTAACTACAACTGGTCAGGAGGGAAACATTCATAGCATTAAAGATTGAAAGTTTGAATTCAGGCCCTTCCTCACAACAACATATCAAACACTCCCTCTAGCAGAAAAGTAGCATCATTGTGTGAATGGGTGCAGCTTACTAGCTGCATTTAAACAGGTAAGGAGTGCAAATTTAACAAGGAGCAAAATTTGTTATTTACAAAAGTCAGTTTCCTAAAATTAAAAAAAAATTAAAAAAGAAAGAAAAAAAAGGGATTAATGGATGTGTAGGGATGCAACAGATTTTTGGGTACCTATTTCATCGACAGTTGTCATCCTCAGCTCAGCTTGAAGATTGCATTTCACGCTATTCGTCTTGACAAAATACTGTGTAGGTGCTGCTTTAAAAGCATAATCAAAGTTTCATGTGCCACTGTGTGGGGTTTTATTCTCGTCTTAACCTTAGTTGCAGTGAGAGTGAGCTAAAGCTGATAGTCCATCTGTTAGTATCACGTTGGCGTGACTCGGCGACAGTTTGAAAAGCAAATTAATGTGGAAACCTACACATGCGCATCCGTGGATAAAAACACTTGGTCTAAAGCTAACTGTTGTCCAGCGTTGACTCAAAAAGTATTTCTCTTGTAACATTCAGATACGTTTCATCCTGCTTCACTAGTCTTCAGAAACGGATAAAGATTTCTTGACGCTACGTGACGGCTCCCAAACCTCACTGTCATCTGTGTCTTCGCCATCGTCCTCCTCGTCTTCTTCATCGTCTTCTTCATCTCCCAGCCTTGTACAAGTCTGCTCGTCGGTGGCCATTGACTCTCCCTGTGTTGCCTCTTCATCCTCCCGCACTCCCTCGTCTCCATCTGTCCTCCGTGCACCTGGCTCCTGGAATGGATCTAACCCCATGTCCAAGCGCCGTTGGACCTCGGCGAACCACTCCCTCACCTTTCAACAAAGAGCGAAAGAGCAGGTCATTAGCTCAGAAGGTTAGCTCTAGACTTTGAGGTGGCTGAAAAGACTTTCTAGACTACAACAACTTTATGGTGACTAAACCTGTAAGTGTTGATGATGTGAAGATGCATTTAACCCTTAGAAAGTTTTGGGGAAAATTCAGATTACCTTTTAACTACTGGCACAGAGACATAAACCCAGCCTCAGGGGCTCACAAGTTGGTGTACTCCTAGTACCAGGAGGTTTGCATCTAGAAAGGCATCTGGTGTAAAATCTGTGCCAAATATCAAATCTGTGTCAAATAAGTGGTTCCATTCAGTGTGGTGACCCCTTGGGAAATAAGGGAGCAGACAAAAGTACTTTTAATAATAATCTTTTGACTAAATATACATTATGGGCTACATCCCATCATTTTTGAATTCAGGTGTTTTCAGCGCCGGTGCCAAAGGTGTATAAAATAAAGCAACCAGACATGCAGTCTGCCTTCATAAGCTTTTGTGAAAGAATCAGTTGCTCCACAGAGCCCACTGAATTTGAGCACGGTACTGCAATAGGATGCCACCAATGCAACAATTTCCTGAAATTTCTTTCCTCCAAGATATTTTACAATCAGCGGTAAGTGGAATTATTGCAACAGTCAAGTGTTTAGGAACCACAAAAACCAAGCTACAAAGTGGCAGACCACGTACTGTTATAAAGCAATAATATAATAATAATAATGCCTTTGACTTATATAGTACTTTTCAAGGTACTCAAAGCTCTTTATAGTTTCATTCACACCTCAATCATACTTGGTGATGGTAAGCTCACTGAGTGTGCCTAACACAGAAAAGTTGGCCAACACTCAATAAGTCAGTAACTGCAGAGTTCCAATCCACCTCTGGCATGAGCATCATTACAAAAACTGTGCACTGGAAGCTTCGTGGCATGAATTTCCATGGCTGAGCAGCTCCTGTAGTTATTACAGTATATGCAGGTGGCCCGGTACTTTTGTCTATACAGTGTATATCAAAATATCTTCAAATGTTGTATTTAAAAAACAGAATACCAAAGATGCAGAACCTCATCTGCCTTCATCACAAATGATTGTACAGCAATGAGTATAGGGAAAGAAAGTTTTAGGTTTTGCTGCCATTGATAGACTGTATTGCACAAACTAAAGAGAAGAGGCTCACAAACAGTCATATCCCGGACAAATTAACCTTGCTTCCAAATCTCATCAGTACTCTAGGTGGAGCAGAGATTCTTGGGAAATTGGAAATGTGCTAGTAAAACTACCAATACGACCTTGACTTTGAGCACAATTTAGGTGAAGACCCATTAGGTGATCATTGTGCAAATTTCACTAAAATCTGACTTATACTCTAGAAGGAGTCATAATTCTTGTGAATTGTGGGAGGAAGGATGGACAAACGGATGCCTTGCCACTGCATAAACCCATAAAAAAGTAGGAAGGATTTTAGGGAAGAAATATTGTGTAATTGCCTTGTAAATGCTAGATCTGAGGCAAAAAGATGCTTTAAGTGGTATTTTATTCTCACATCATTTTTTTCTGTATGAGACTTGCTATATGTATGTTATAATTGGATAACAACCAGCAGATGGAAACACACAGAATATCAAAAAAATGGCCACAAGAGATCAATAACAAAACAAACTGACATGTAAACAGCATAAATTTTACGTTCACTTATTATTGCTGTTATTTTATTTATTTATTTTTTTTACCTAAGAGGGAGCATCAGTGGTCTTAGCTGATGACTTACCTGTTCATAGCTCATATTGGTCTTGGTGACGAGCTCATCCAGATCTTGCTCATTGAGGAAGTGGTGCTTCAGGTAGTACTCCTTCAGAATCTCCTTCCCTGTCTTGAATTTCTTTGATGTGGCTGATCTGTCGACATCCATGCTTGAGGAGGTGGACCTTCTTGGCTGCTTCCTGGTTCGGGACCGTCCCCACCCACGATTTCGTCCACGTCTTTTTCGACTGCCACTTCCCAGTTTACTGCCACCTCCGCTGTTTGGTCCTTCGATGTTGCCACTTTGGTACTGAAAGAACCATTTCAGGTTTCCGTTCTTCCAGGAGTACCGAGAATCCCCAAACCAGCTCACAATGTACGAGCGAGGAAGGTTGCTCTCTTCAGCCAGCTGATCATACTCCTCTGGTGTGGGCCACTGAGTCCGTACAAAGGCACTTTTCAGAATATGGAGCTGCTCTGGAGACTTTTTACTTTTATCCTTTATGTCCTTCTTGTTGCTGCTGGTCAGCTGCTTACTGCGATTCCCAGGAGGAGTTTGACTTCCTTTTCGGGATGAAGAGGCAGGAGACGAAGAAGACGCCGGTCCTCCGGTTCCTCCCCCTTCTCCTGCTTTTGATCCATCCGTCTCTATTTTTCCTCCTTCAGAAGAATCGGGGGACGAGGTGCTGACAGATGGCATTTTTCGTCTCTCAGTGAACCAGGCGTCAATCTCCCTCCGAGTCAGTTTAGTCTCTGTCCTCAAACGGCTCAGCTCTTCATCTGACGGGGTGCCGCTCTTCTCAAAACTCTCCTCCAGCACCACCAGCTGCTCTGGCGTCTTCTCCTTAAACTTCTGCAGGGTAAAGTCTGGGAATGGGTTCCACGTTTTAGGCCGGGTCTCCTTCTCCTTCACAGGAGGTGTACGTGGAGGATGGGGTGACGTAGGGGTCTCATCACTGGAATCGATAACAATGGTGGTGTTAGCAGTGCTGCTACAGCTGCCGCCGCTTCTGCCACCTCCATCATGAAACACAATGACATGGCTGTTCTTGGAGTTGCGCTGGTTGTACCTGGTGTCACTGAACCATTTTTTTATCTCCCCTTTGGTCAGGTTGGTGAGCTTCATCAACCTTGCAATTTCAGCATCTGTGACAAAGTGGTTTTTCAGGTAGCTGGCTTTCAGCTCTGCCAGCTGCTCTTTGGATTTCTTAGGTCGCATGCTGAATGTGTCGGCACTGAGAGCTGAGTTCTCCTTAGAGAGAGAGGGGCAAAGTTACATTTTAATCCAGTGTCTTTTCTACATAGTACCAACTAAAAGAAACACCAAGTGGTCATTTCGTGCACTGATTACAGCCAAAAAATGCCAAACGTGCTTGTTGGCAACATTGAACTTTATATGCTTTCCACACCTGGGGTGAAAGGGAGGGAGGCTGGACAGTGGTGGCCCGCTTCAGCTCACTGTTTGTCGGGGTGGGCTGGCAGGAAACTCTGCTGGAGCTCTGGGACTGGCTAGGCAAACCTGCCACTGTCAGGGTGATGGGACTGGTAACTGGAAGGTTCCCCCCTGGGCCAACCTACATAGGGTCAGAAAATAAAAAACAAGGGGCAGAGATGTGATGTTTTGTTTAGACTACTTGTTTATAAAACAAAAGTGTTTTTCAAGTGTTTAACTGCTGTAATGTTTTCATGTACTTGTGTTAGTGGCTTTTTTGGCAAGATAACAATTCCTATCTCCTCTAATGTCGAGCCAGGGAGCAAAAGCATCAGAGATCAGAACACTCAGCTCACTCAGAAAGATTTCATTCCTCACACGCCAAAGTGAGAGTAATAACTCACTTACTTGTTCTGCATTCACTTGGTAAAAGCGGCTTTGTTCCAAAGATACGATGCATCGACAACACAGTGTGTAAAAGCATGAGAAAGGTTTGAGTGTCTATCAGTACTGTTGTTTCTGAGTGGTTAATTTAATATTATTGTAACTCGGGATATGATCAAAGACACCTTTTATGGAAGTGGTCTTTCAAACAGTTAAACTGTACATGTGTTCACATTCATATGGTCACTGATATATCAATAGGAAAGCTAAGCACATGCTGTCTCAGATGGATTTAAATTGATTAATTCTTTCCTTGCATTACATTACTATCCTTTCAGACTAATTCATTATATCTGAGACGAGGGGAAAAGTGGGAAAGTCCAAGCCAGGTTAAGGCTGAGTCAAATGTAACACATGTTCTTTCCTTACCTACCTGTGTGAACACGAGGCCAGGCTGGCCCACTATCTGGCAGGTCTGAAGGATGGACTGCAGACCGTTAGCAGCAGCTGACAGTTGGTGAGCAGGTATGACAGTGATGGTCTGAGGCACTGTGTGCACCGTGCCATTAAACTGCTTCCTCCTGGCCTCCTCCACTTCTTCTGGAGTCCAGCTGACACCGTGCTTTAGTCGCTGGGCTGAGAACCACACCTGGGCACAGATCAAATCTGACTGTTTTAAAATATACTTGAAAATAGACAGTTTGTAGCTGAACATTTTGAATTCCACTTGAGGTAGCTTTTCACTTAACAAAGACATAATACAACTTGAGCAGAGGTAATCTACTTCATGTACCTTGATCTGCTCCTCTGTGAACTGTGTCTGCGCTGCCAGGCTGCTGATCTCAGCCATGGAGGGGTAAGGGAATTTCTTGTATGTGGTGCCCAGTAGAGGGTTGGTGTCCATAGCAGCACTGTAGGAGGGGATGCTGCTGAGGGGAATCAGAAGCTGGGGCTGAACTGCTGCTGTGCTCTGGTGGGCCTGGAAGGCAGAAAGCACCTGGAAAAAAGACAGAGAGGGATGGAAATGAGAAATGTCATTGATGCAGAGTGGCTAAAGGAGAGATGGTGCCCAAGCACAATTTGGCACACTTGTGGCCAGCTTAAGTGTTCCTGAACAAGGCAATGAATATTTATCAGCTGAAGGGCTGCTAGAATGCTCTTGATATTTAACATTAAAGCTACCCTTTGTCCAAAACCTTGCAGCAGGTTTTAGATCTACAGGCTGCTACTGGGTCTCAGCACATGCATTAATTGTTTAAAGAAAGGGATAAACTTGGTATTATTATGGCTGTTTTGCTATAAAACACTTGACATTATTCAGTCTCTCTCTACCTGTGCCAGACCAGGAGGCAGAACTGTGGGATTTAAAATAGATGACTTCCTCTGCTGTTCTGACTGCGGGCTGACCAGCAAGCCGCCTCCCCCGAGCTTCATGGAGTCGTGCATGAGCATCTCCACAGGCGTCATTGGTCCCAGAGGAGCTTCGATTGGTTCCTGCTCTCCGCCCAACTCTCCCTCGCCACCTCCTCCAAAACCTTCTGTTACCTCATCTGCTGATTTTAGGGACACGGCAATTCTCTTGGGTTCAGATTTGGTCTTCATCCTCATGATCGGGGTCTTGCTGAGAGAGATGGCAGCAACTGCTGCAGGGTCTGCTCCCCCCTCCTCAGGGGTGTCACACTGTTGTTCCTGGGTGGGCTGGTCGCTGCTCGGATCCTGAGGAGGATTTGCAGTGCTTCGTTTCAGTGAGGGACCGATGACTTCTCTGTTGTCTCCAGTGGAAACACTGGGTTCATCTGCAGTAATAACAGTAACAATAATGCAGCATTCAGATTTACAGTGCATTTGTGTATACTAAGTATATTTCATGTTAGTCGGGTTGAGAATGGGTCCAAGAAAGAGTCTTACCTGAATCTGGTGGAACAGGGACAACAACTACAGCCTGCCCCAGCTCCTCTGCAGTCAGCCCCTCCTCTATTACTTCCTTCACCTTTCCCTCCTCCTCCTCCCCAGCCTCCTCCTCCTTTGTCCTTTCGGTTTTCTCTTCCATCTCCTCCTGCTCAACCACATCAGAAGGCACCACCATGCAAGGTGTGGTGGATTTCCGGCGGCTCGACATTGTCAAACCAAACTGGTCACTTCTCCAGTAAAACTAGATTTGTGGCAGAACTGTCGAGACTCACATATCGCAGGCAAATGTGCTCACACTATAGAGTCCTTGAATGATGTATTTCTGGTGGAAACACACACACACAAACACACCAAACAATTATTCACATAATCTACCCACTGTTGCTTAAGTGTTAATGCAGTTATTATCAAATCCTTTATTTGCTGCCAAGTTAAGAAACTGTGTGTGGGACAGGAGGTTAGCTTACAGCTAGTATATTAAAAATATAGTAAGAACAAGTTGTTGTGTATTTGTTACTGAATTACGTGTTTGAAAGAACCACCTAGAGAAGGGCATTACAAATAAGCCTAAGCTATTTAACCTGAGTAAATGCAGGTTGTTGTTTTTTTTACAAAACATTGAAGGTTTAAAATGCCAGCTGGTTCTTAAGAAATGCATGGACATGTTTTTATCTATTGTTTTATTTATACCTTGTCTTCAGTTTCTTTAACAATTGACTTCAATTGCTCAACTTGGATGGGCAATTTCTTGAGAAAGCCGCAACCCACAACCTGCCCATTCTGCACAACCACATTTTGAACAAGTACAAATACACCACACACAACAGGCGAGTGTCTTGTTTTCAGAACGGGAACTAAACAATTTATCATTTAGGAAAGCTCTATAAAGTGGAGCAACAAAAACTGCACTCTTGTACAATTAGTATATTCAGGATATGATTCATAAAACCCACATGACTTTTTTCTAATTTGTTTTCATTCATAAGACTTTGTCACTTAACTGACAGTAAAACCATCATAGTCATTTAACCTTTTAATACAGTTACTGATTTATAAGCGCATAATGAACAGTTTAGAGCATCACTGTGACAACACCCAATGGTCATTATTTTTTTCAGATTAAACAATTATCTGAAAAATCATTAACTAATACTATTGCTTGCATCCTGTGTTGCAGATGAAGTCCTCCCTTACGTAATCTTTTTTTGATCTTGCATGACGTTATTTATCATGTGCAAGCAAAACAGTTCACTATAATATATGCGAGAACTGTGATGGTGAGAACTAAGCAAATTAAGTACTACACTGCACAGGCTATGAGCTATACAGACCTTCAGAAGATGATGTAACTCTATGAAATTGCAAGGTGAAACTAAAACTCAATCAGCTGAATTCTCTCTATTATAAGATGCATGTCTACCTCCTAAAGTCATCATAGACACTCATGAATTTATACCAGAGACATTAAAAGAGAGAAACACAGATTCACAGCACTCAAGTCCATGGGTGAATTCTGCAAGAGCAAACATGGTGATAGAAGTATAACTTCAACAGGAAACATGACAGCTAAAATCTCATTTTGAGGCAAAGTCAGCAGACTTTTTGAAATCAGAGTTGACTGTTCATTCAATACATGTAGTTGTGCTGGAGACCCCTGAAATCAAACTAAATGCCTGCGCAAATAAGAGATGTCAGAGGCATTACAAGATGGCTGCCAGGTGGTGAGAGTTGCTTCTAAAAAGACTTTGATCATACTAAATTATCGCCTGTGCGCACATGGTATTATCAGGTTATTATTAGTCTATTGCTTACAATTGTTACAGAGATAATACCTTGGGAACAGAAAATTTCCCATCAACATCCTTTTGTGTGAAAAAATCTGAACATGCAAAGATTTGATCCTTCAGTCCAGTGAAGAGGATACTCACATAAATGAGACAAAATTTTGATTGCCTGTACCAATTGTGTAATTTAAATAAAGAGGTCAGACACATGGAAAAAAAATAAGCACACACATATACATTGAACACACCTTAAAATCCATAAAAGTACAGTCTGGGGTTTGAGAGAAGCTTCTTTTAGGGAGTGACGTTTTATTTAATCTCTCACTCTATTCTGTGTGCTGTTGAAGTAGATCCTGTCAAGATGTAAAGAGTGCTTCTAGGCCCTCAGTTGTATTTGAGTTGTGTTTGAGCAGGCTGTAAGTCTGGCAAAGGTGCCTAAAAAGACCTCTAAATGGTTTAAATTCCTTAGCTCATATCAGGATACTCCAGTAATGATTAGTAAGGGATATCATAATCTAGTACAATATTTACATTTTGCTTTAGGGCTCACATGGCCTGCTCGCAACAAATATTTGAATTCAGTTTGTGTTTGTATTTGTCTTTGTGTTAACAGCTTGTGTATGCCAGGTTGTTCACTGTGACACAAGTGCTACAATTAGAGAGCAACCATTCCCCTCTAACACGCCACTGCACGTGTTTTGGGCCAACTTTTCCTGACTTGTTGCTGGTAAAGTCAGCCTCACAGATTGTTCAGGGGCAACAGCAGCGATGTGGGCAGCGTGCTGAATGCTCGGCCATCGTGAGATCATTTGCATCAACTGTTAGCAACTCAATAATGTGAAGGTGTGAGCTAGCTAATTCCTTATAATTATTAATGCCACGTTAAAGCTACAAGTTATTGAACAAATAAGGTCACTTCAGCTATAAAGCCATCCAACGCGTATAAAAAAATGGGCCAACTAGCCAGTGTTAGCCGGGCCAGTCATAATTATCGATCACGTCTGGCGGTAAACTTACTGGAACTACTGAAATGTGCACTGTGTTGCTACCAGGCTGTCGAGACAAGGCGAGGAGTGATTTCCTGGGTCTCAGCAGAGCAGCTCCCAGCTCCTCTCTGGTGCTGGTATCTGTCGGTGTCTCCGCTATTCCCCCGGTTAGCCGCTCATCCCCAAGCCCGGCCGGGACCGCGTTAACGTTATTTGGGCGAGCGGGTCTCCCAAACCCAGCCGAGGGAGGCAGCCAGACAGACAGACCGGTCTAAAGGCTACGGCTGTCGTCGGCAGATGCTGGAAACACCGGACATCTCCCTCTCCTCGTCAGAGCAGGTTACTTCACGCCAAAGGGGGGGAGGCTTCCTTTGTGAAAGTTAACCCACCAAACACACCGGGGGTTACATTCATACCGTGGCCGTGCCGTTTGCTGACCCAATTCTCTGATATTTTTTTAATGGCTGATTTTTTTAATGATCAAACGGCGTCGTCATTCAATGTAATACGTCCTGACGTCATTCCTGGGCGACTCTCTCGGTACTCTAATTTTTTTTTGGAACAAATTAGCAAAAAATGCCCGAATTCGTACTGCTGCAGTGTACTCTATGTGCGGTCATTTTAGCTGGCATGTGCTTAGAGAGTAAGTGCGTTTCAAACAGCGTGTGCGCTGGGCCATAAACTCATCCTTTCCCCGGCTCGGCTGTGTGCCAAAATGTCCTTACATGACCTGTCAGGGCACTATGTAGAAGCTACTTAAGGACAGCACCGACAGTTCAGGCTCGCTTTCTGCAGACACGATGCTGTGTACAGCTGCTGTTCAGGCTTTTCTGGGGATTTTCTTTCAGTACATTTTTAAAACAGGCCAAAATATGAAGCGCCTTTTGTGTAAGCTGCCGCGAAAACGCCTTTTTATGCATTCAAAATTCAATTTATAGCCAAAAAGAGAAGATAAACAAAAACACAATGTGCCAGAGTCTAGTATAACTAATAGGAGCAGAACATGAACACTTTAGGATACACGCGAACAGCATTTTGTGAATAGTTTACCTCGCATTATGCAAAAAACAGTGTCCGAGCCATTTTAATGCCAACATCTTACAGTGGCTGTTAAAGGCATTACCTGTGATCACAATGAGATAAGACTTCATTGAGTAGCAGTCGGAAACAAGCGCTCCGAGTGCGCAAACCTCCAACAAGGCTGCTCACTCTCTGGGCAGTAGTTACTTTGAGGGAATGGTGCTGTATTTTGTATAAATTCATTTCGTTTTATTTGTTCTTTTTAAACGTACTTTAAGTTTTTAGTGCCGTAATGATCAAATAAGGGCAGCATGACAGATGTTTGATTATATAAACATTATGTAGAAATAGGTACTGGATAATAGGCACTGATTTGTAAATAACGTGAGTAACTTAGATATTATACAACAGTGTATTTCTGACTAATAGTTAGCGCATTGTTTTTCTCTTTAAAGGTGTAACACGTTTTGGGGTCAACTTGAAAGAATGGCAGATGTGAAATGTAAAAGTGAGATCACAGGTCAAATATTTGGATGCAGACTACAATGTGACATTTATTAGAATCTACATATAGCAGCATCATTTACTGAATGTTGCCAATACAAACAAAGGAAGCAGAAGTTTATGCACAGTTTTAAAGATAGACATTTTATGAAAGTTTGACCTTGAAGAGGTTGGAGGTCCAAAGTACTGTGATATTCAGAATCCTTGAATATCACTTCTATACATGCCTATATGCTGTCAATACAAACAATGGCAGTAAGAAACAAATGTTTTTAAATCTGCTCTAAATAGCATTATTATAACTTTGACCTTGATATCAATGTATTGACCCTGAAGGAGAGGTCAGAGGTGAAATATTTAAAATCTTTATAAAAGGTACTTTTTATATGTTGACAATGCACACCACACTTGAAAAACATCATAGTTTCTAAGTCATAAGGCTTTTATCAGTTTAAGACCAATAACTCATTAAGTTGGCCTTGATGACCTTGGCTATTGTAAGGCAGAGTTTAATGGATTCCAACATGACCCCAATGTGCACCCCTGCAAATTGAAATGACCCACGTCCCCCTTCACACCTTGGCACATGTTTACGCACATGAACAATAGAGGGACATAACCACCTCCAGGGGAGGTGTTGCCCACAGGGGTTTAAATACCTGGGTCTCCCCATTTGGTTTGAGAACTGAAGAAGCCTTTCGGATGAGAGGTGAAACGTCTTCAAGAAACAAAAAGAGGTCCAAGTTGCGTTTTTCAAGCTCCAGAGACCCCTACAAAGTTTTTGGTTTTTAAAAAAAAAAAATCAGAATTCATTCAAAACTTTTAAAGCTATTGTGTTTACAGACAGAATGGCACACACACACTACCAAAACTATAACCTCCTTGGTGGAGGCAATAGCAGCATTTGTAAAACTTTCTAAACCCAATCAGCTTTTAAACAGCCAACTGCAACTTGCAACAGAGTAACTATTTCTCACAACTTGTAGTAGTGAAATACAGGAAGTGATAGTAAACATGGTGCTTTCTAATTCAAATGCTGCAGATTCTCAGTAGTGGAAAAATGAATCGGGTATTCTTGCAGATCAAGTCAGTTTGAAATAATCAGCTTGGGGGGAGGAAAAAAGCAGTACACAAACAACAGTTAGAGTAAAACTATTTAATTAAATATAAACAAAAGCGGTGGTATGAAGTATTAGGTTAATCAAGTATAAGTGCCTGTAGATTTCTATGAAAATAGACCCAATTTGATTTTATATTTACAAAAATGGAAGGATTCAAAATGCTCTTGCTGTTCATGTAGAAATATCAACAAAAGTCTTCAATTTCTTGCTCCATCTCCTAATAAAACAAAACACATAAGAGAAGAACTACAGGTTAGGAACATTAAAATACCTGAGATGGAAAAAAGTACATGTTTGAAAATAAAGTTCAACAAATTTAAAATAATCACAGGATGACGTGGCTTACTGAGAGCCATCGTTAAGGTTATCAGGTACGCCTCTGACAACTCAGTATCTACAAGAGCAACGTTTCCTCATGTTCTTCCAGTACTAACCTGTATTAGTGCAGTTTTGTTGTAGTCCCGTCTGTGTCTATAGATGCTCTGGCAGAGGAGAGCGTAGAGTTTCTCCAGCTTATAGACCTCATAGCCTTCTGTTTTGGTTACTACCTGCTCCAACAGCACCTGAAAACATGCAGGGAAAAAAAGGAATGGAATTATATGCAAAAAAAAACCTGCCACTGTAGCTCAGTGTACACACACACAAAAAAAAACTCTGACACACACACACACACACACACAGTCTCCCACACCTTTAATTTGTCTTTGTCCACAACTAGAGGAGGAATTTCCTCATCCAGGATCTGCAGAGCTTTGTCCACATTGATCATCTGCTGCTGCAGCACAGCATTTTTTAGAGCCCGAGTCATTCTCCTCACGTTGCACTCTGAGACACAAAACACACAAAATGTTTATATCATCGTAACAGATGACATCCTATTTCAGGGTATTTCACCATGAGGTCAGAAGATTCTGATTTGCTGCCATTTCTAGAAGCACTATACTATTAATTTGCTTTTCCTGCTGCGCATGAAGTGTGCTTTTTCCCTCTTTTAGCTACATATTCAATTAAACATCTGTTGTTACATCAAAAATAAGAAACCAGTTTTTGTGTGTTGACAGCCAACCTGTGCCTGTGTCCTCCTCTCCCCTGGCAGCTGCAGAGGCATCTGTGGTTGAGGTTTCAGTTGCTTCCACCTCCAGTGGCTCAGCAGGGATGTTCTGCTCTACCTCCTCTTCTGTAACTACCTCGATGTTTTCTTGCTGTCCCATACACTGACTCTGTTCAGTCGGAGTTTCTGACAGATTTAGAGTTAGTGTGTCTTCAGTGTGGGGGTGCAGGTTCTCTGCTTCAGTCTCAGTGCGGCTGTCCTTGTTAGTGTTCACCGACAGAGTTTCATGGTTCTCTTCGGTTTCCTGTCCTAACGGCTTATTTTTCTCCAGCTGATGCGTGACAGCCGTGTCCACCTTTTTTTCTTCATTCTGCATCTGGTTTTGATTTTCCAGATTTTCACACGAGGCAACGTCATCTTCGGGAGCGGCTTTCTTCTCCACTCTCTCCTCCCCCTCTTGACTGCTCTGCACATTTGCAGAAGGGCCTAAACTACCTATGGGAGTTGTTGCAGGTTCTGACTCTGCATCAGCTAGTGTCTGATCCTCCTCTGCTTCATCACCCTCAGCTCCTGCTTTTTCAACTTCATCCTCATCATCTCCATCTTCCCCTTCCTCCTCATCAGACCTCAGTTGTGCATCATCTTTGGACACGTGAGGAGAGGACTTCTTTTTTGCCAAGCAGCCAGTGGACCATCGGCTTTTCCTACGTTTCTTCTTCTGGGCTGGAAGAAAAGAAATATTAATTTGTTAGAATCTTTAAACTGAGTGAGCAATATTATTTGCTTTTAATTTAAGTACAAGACCTTTACCTGCATTTCTCGGTGTTGTAACAGCAGAGGAACGTGGATTAAGAGTAATTGGAGCTGTGGGTCTATTCAGCTCCTTCTGTGAGTTACTGTCAGTGATCTTGGCCTCAGCAGGAGATTTGGGGTGTTTGGGAAGGACATAGTAGAAAGAGGGAGTAAATCGTGCAGTGGGGCATCCTGAGGCAGTCAAAACAAAATATGTACAATCCATTTTTACTTGTTTAAAATTTCTCATATCGCTTCAGAGAAGCCATCAGATTTAAAAAAAAAAAAGCCATTAGTGACTATTTCTATTGGTCCAGGACGTCAATGATCGTGCATGCACACTGACCTCTTGCCATTCGCGACTCCTTGATCTCCTCACAGATCTTCTCAAAATCCTCATCAAGTTCATCTTTGATGATAGCATGGACAGTGTCCTTCAGTGCACACGCTCTGTGGCGTATCTGACGATCTGGAGGAAATACATGTATATGTGAGCACTTATATTCTGCTAATTTCTTTTTTGTATCTGTTGTGTCTGTGTTGTTCACTGTGTACCTGAGGGATCCCTGTCTGGATTGTATTCAAGCGCATTCTGCCAGATGAGATCCACATCCTGCAGAAACTCTTTGACTGTTCTGTACTGATGGAGGTCTATCCTAGATAGAACTGTTGATAGGTCCATAGGTTTCTTAATTACTTCAGCATAATCTGGAACCTGAAACACAAGACAGAATTTGAGTGGAGGAAGGAGATCAACCCAAACATTGAATTTTAGAGGATAAAATTGGTTGGTATGTGTGCCACAATAATTGGCTTAATGGGTTGCACATTAAACCAAAGTATAGGTCTGCTGCCCCCAGTGGCTGTATCTAAAAAATACACTTTAGCTATGCAAATCTTTAACTTTCACAGTGATTGCTCCACTCTAAAACCTTCTCTGCTATAGTAAGCCAGTGCTGACCAAGTCATTGTTGGACTACAATGTAATATTAACAGAACAGACTGTCTACCTCCTCTAAATCAACAGGCTTCGTAAAAGCCTTGAAGCGTTTATCTTGGGACAGACGGTTGGTGACATCACGCAAAAAGAGGCGAAGCTCCCTAAGGGTGTCTTCCTCCTGCTCCTCCAAGCGCCGAGTCTCCTCTTCTGTTAGCTGACGTGGAGGTGGTGGAAGGGCAACTGGAAGCACTTCCAATGCATGAATCACTAAGACAAAGTGAAGAGGTGACAGATTAATTGACTTCTGTTTTGCAAGAAGCAAAATTTATATCTTGGAAGCATCCAATTTTAGCCTCCATCTGGGACAAGATGAACATTACCACATCATGCCACCAAAAAAACATATGTTCCACATTTAATCTACATGATTTCCACTATCAACCCATTTTAGACATGAATTGGGAGATGTGTTGGAGCAATTGTCTAGGCTTACCAGCTTTCTTTTTTGATGCGGGGACCTTAGCAGCCTGGTTGAGGATTAGATCCTCAAAGAAGTCTCTTCTTTCCCTGCTCGTGGGAACCTGGACATGGAAAACCTCTCCGTACTCGAGCCGAAAGAGCTCCTGTACCTGAGATGAGGAAGGTGAGAATGAGAATACTGCAAATGAATACAGCTCTAAATGTCAGAAAATCATTTTGCGTTCAATAAAATCAGATAACCGAAACATTACATATTTACCTTTACCCATTTATTCTCTAGCAAATTTACAACCCCTCAAACATATTCCTTTTCTTTCCATACCTCATTACTAAGTTGGTAATAAGGGAGGTTGCAGGTAGCCAGCAGCAGGATAGGAGAGAAGGCCGGGATGGAGCTCAAGAGGCTCAGGAAGGTAGCTCTTAAAGCAGGGCCAACTGTTTCCCACCACTGTCCGATGTGAGGGATGTACAGGATACTGGGGGAGGTCCGCTTGGCTTCAACAAAGATCTGCAGAATGTGTGACAAGAGCAGTAAATTATAGTGCAATTACAACATCTGAACTGAAATCTACAGATGGTCGTGAAGTAGTACTTGAACAGGACGTGTTACAGCCCTCAGTAATTTCCCTGCCTCTCTCTCATTGTGACTAATCCAGTCTGTGTATTTTTCTTATGCCAAATGGTCTGTTTTTTTTTTATCCTTGCCAAAGATTGGAGCATTACTGTCTTCTGCCTCCTCTGCACTACTTCCCTGACCCTGAATAGACCAGTACCCCAGTCCCTGCTTCTATCATGTTGCGTCATCATCCACACTCCCTGCTTAAAAGTGCAGCGTCACAGGACGGCTTTTGATTATGTGTGAGAAGTCTGCTGTCATGCATCCCTGTAAAGACCCTCTTCTTTCATACATGTATTTGTCTGTAGTACTTATTTATCCCCACTGCCGTGGAAATAAGGAGGTGGGGCCCATGAACTACAGGTTTTTTGTGGCAGCCATTTTGGCCAGTGAAGTCCACTTAAAAGAACACACTGAATTTGACTAGGCTGCAGTGGCATACAGTACCTCCAACTACCTCAGATCAACCGCCGCACACTCTGCTTAAATGCAAATGATCCAAACTGACTACAACATCACAATAATTTGACAATACATATTTAAGGTATATCTAGTTTTATTTGTCCTTCATGTACCTGAGCACAGGTCTCTTCTGGTGCAGTTGCACTGGCTCCAAACAGCACGGCCATATCCAGTGTGTACACAGTGAATTTCTCCAGAGCATGGAGAACAGCAGGAGCCAGGTGAGAGCTCTGACCTGAGCCTGGTCTGCCCTCTAGCAGCATCCGGGGGCGGTAAGATGTGGGCTGGCTTAACACGCTTCTATACAGGAGGGATGACAGAGAAACTGAGATGGTAAGGTGATGAGAATATTTCAGTTCTTCAATAAGAACAGCTCACAGAACGACAAAAGGTGACAAAAGTACTCTTCAAATTTTATTTTAAATGTATTTCAAACAATAACACCTAATATTTGAGTTAACCTGTCCTACCTGTGGAGGTTTAAGAGGCCGTTAGCAGGTTTTTGGAGGTGGGAGAGGGAGGTCTGTCCGATAGGGCAGACCTCAGAGTCCTCTTCCTCACTAAACATCAGATCATCATCAGACACAACACAGGCTACATCTTGGATCACACAAACACAACAGATACAAATAATTACAACCTGAATTAAAAACAAAACAAAAAACACTTTAGGTGTGTCACATCTTTATCATTTCTCTTTTTACTTGATAGGTTGAAAGAATGCATACAGTGAACATAAAAAAATAAGGGCAACTAAACAATAAAAAAAAGGCAAAGCATGACTGCACCTTGTTCCCTCTTTCTCTTTAAGCCCGTCTCAGCGTGCGGAAACACTCTGCTGACAGTGAGGAGGACGCTCTGCAGAGCGCCATTCAGCAGCGGACGAATGGCAGGTATCAAAGCTTTGGCTGGTGACACTACCGCCCTAAAAAAAAAAAAAAAAAAAAAAAGACCCAAACCACAACCAAA
>VUQK01028966.1:0-19995 GCA_015106715.1 Bujurquina vittata | reverse complement strand
AAAGTCCCACTAAATGGTAAATGGACTAGCTCTTATATAGCGCTTTTCTACTCTGAGTGAGCACTCAAAGCGCTTATACTATGTCTTACTTTCGGGGTATGTCTTATATTGGAAAAAAAAATGTCGAGGCTGCGGTTTTTTGTATGTTGTCCGTAGTCCTGATGGACCACGGACAACATTACTGCTGCTCCCGCGGCCTCCACATCCCTCCGCTCATCCCGCTCTACCCGGCCGCATCCCGCTGTTAATGCAGCAAAAGGTACCGGTACTATGGCTTAGATTTTTCCAACGTACAGTTTACTATGTCTTACTTTCAGGGTACGTCTTACATTAGCTGACCCCCCTAAAACCCCCACTACGTCTTACTATCGGGGAAACACGGTATTAGTTAATGCTTCAGTCTTAAAATGATCACTCTTTCTCTATTAGTGTGCTGTGTACCATAAGCCTTTAAGGTTAATTGTGGAGTTCCACAGGGTTCTGTGCTAGGATCAATTTTATTTATATTATAAATGCTTCCCTTAGGCAGTGTTATTAGAAAGCATTGCATACATTTTCATTGCTATGCAGATGAAGCCAGATGACACACTTCAATTAGTTAAACTACAGGAATGTTTTAAAGACACAAAGACCTGGATGACCTTTAATTACCTAAATTCAGATAAAACCAGTTAGTTATTGTGCCCTACAAACCTTAGAAATAAAAAATGCCATGCAACAATATACAGTTGTATGCAAGAAATGCAAACCAAAAAAGGAAAGTTTTGTTTAGTGTCTGTTACAAAAGAATACACCAGTCAACCTTTACATTACAATGGCAAACAGCTGTGAATGTCCTACCATCTATCTCAACATTGTTCCACACTATAAGCACACCATCACCCTCACATGTCGCCCTCAGCCACACCATCCATTACACCACACCACACCACAAAACCGCTCAGTCACATTAACAAAGAGCCCATGGACCTGACCTTCCCTCCAGACTCCCATCGTTTCAATCTGATTGCATCCAGATGCTCTGGGGAAAAAGCCCTCCACATTACACCAGGAGGCCTTGTTTAATATTATGCATATTATGGTGCTGATGCAGTGGCAAATTCTTATATTAGATATTTATATTATATATCATCTTGTTCAGCGCTTAGCATTGCTTAGATGCTAATGCGCAGACGTTCTAATTTATAGGAACATTGGCTTAAAGACAGCTGGATTGTCATCAACAGATCTGGCACATGAAGAGTAATTTTAAAGATCAATTCCCATTGTAGCCCTTTTCAAGTCTGTTGGGGTTTCGTTTTTTTACCGTCAAGCTGCTCTAAGAATGTGGCGAGCCAGCGCCTTTGTTCTGGTAGAAAATAACTTTGTAATGCCTTTTGTTTCATGCTGACAACATTCACGATAATCAAAAGGATCTGTCAGGGAACTTTGAGAGTGGGTCTTTCACAGGTGTGGATGTCTGGCAAACCAGACACCAACAGCAGAGACAGCCTCAGCTTGTTAGGACTTGAGGAGCCGTGTAGTGTAGCTGTCAGCTGGGAAACTTTCAACATTGCAGCAAGTCAAGCTTTGCATCATCTTACATGCAATAATCTCAGAACAATTCCCAAACCATACTGTCCCTAGCATGCCTGCTAGCTGAAAGAAAAGAATATTCTACTTTAAACGGAATTTGAAGCTGTACCGTGCTGTCTGCTTTTATGTTTTAACTGTTGGTTTTTTTCAGCGTGTGTGTTTGTTTGCTTTGTTAGGGGGGGGGGGAATTAGCACACTGAGACTGGAAGGAACGATATATAGGACAAAATGTGTTTGGAGAGAAGGTCTGGTCTGGAATAATGCAGATTGTCCCACCTACTCACAGAAAATTAGTGCAGCCGCACTCGTTCCTTTCTCATCTCTTTCCCATTAAACATTACTGGCTGGGAAGTTAAACGTGGCTGATGCTGTCAACAGTTTACTGACTGCATCCTCAGAAGGTCGCAGCCTTGTGAAAACTGTGATCTCAATGAAACCCCAAAGTCAACTGTAACAGCCTCGGTAGACAGAAAAATCAAGTTCCAGTTCAAAAGACTTCAAGCAGGTGCCAAGTGTCATTTTTGCTTACTTTTTTCCAAGAATTCTTTTATTTTTATTGAAGTTGGTGCGTAAAACTGATGATGATGGAATCAGGAAGTTCAAGAAGGCTGGAGGTGAGGGTCAAACAAAATGTCATACTTTAAATGCAGTCCATCACTGTTAGCGTCCCCATCCCAAATATAAAAGTCACCACAACCTACTCTGAAAGTGTGTGAAGCTCACCTAACGATGTGCAAATGACCTTTATTAACCCTTAAGGAACCAAGCTGTTATGATAACTAAAAGCTATTTAGGACTATTATGGTAGCACTTTAAGACAAAAATCCACGTGAACAGGGGGAAACTTTAACAACAAATTACAGTGAATCAGAGCAGAGCTTTATCTGCTTCCATGGGGCACAGACAGGATCAGACGTGAAGAGGTTAAGACTAGAACTCTTGCAGTATAACGAACATTTTTAGACGAAGGACACAGGTGTAAATGAGCTGGTTGAGCAATAGAATTGTTCTTTATCTACTGCAGCTGCTGGAGAATAAAGTCATGATAGTGAGGATGTTTTTTCATCCTTTGTTGCGTCCATGCTTATGTTTAAAAGAAATATCTAAAGCATTTTGCTTTTTTTTTTTACATGTGGAATATTTAGAACGTTTGTCGCTTTGGGCATCTGCTTCAAGACTTCCACAGCATCAAACCTTTCCAGTCCAGATTTGTTAGAGAGGTTCACTACAAAACTTTATAATGCAGCGATTAGAAGGGGGGGAATGATTAGAAGTGGAAAATCAAAGCTTATAATGTTAAAAAACAAACAAACATAATTTTCCATGATCCTTGCCACACAGTGGGCCAGCTGCAGGAACACTGATTGGCAAATTAATGAGGGAATATTTTTCTGGTTAAACACTGCACCAACTACACACAAACTAAAATGCATTTCACATGTCGGAGGGCCAAAGTGCAAAAATTCACTCTTTCACTTTGAAATGTCTCACCTGTATGTGTGAAGGTTAATCCTTAACGTTAACCTGCTTTATCCATTGCACTTTTGATGTGTGTTGGGATCATTGCCCGGTTGCAACCTTCACTTGTGTTCCAGTTTCAACCATCTTGATTTGAAGTTGAAGAACTTGGGGGTAGCCCTCTTTCCAGCCACTGGACCAGTGGGATCGAAACAGCTTCAGCACACGATGCTACCGCCATCGCACTCAGCAGTTCTTACAGTGTTTGTAGGTTCGAAAGCCTTTACTCCTACACACATACACATTGGCATTGTGTCCAAACAGCTCAGTCTTTGTCTCGTCTGACAGTAAAACATCTCCAGAAGGCATTTGGCTCATCTGCGTGGGCAGCTGCAAATTTCAGTGAACTTGAAGTTGTTGCTTTTGGAGCACTGGCTTCTTTCTTGTTCAGCACCCTCTCAGTCGATAATATGAAGCGTCCATACTGTCTTCTGTGTGGTCACACTGTCCATGCAGAAAGTGATGCAATACGGAAGAGGTGTAGGTGTTGCGTGGCTGCTTTGAGTGGCAGTCCATTTAAAAAGCTCCCAATCCGTGGCCTCAAAGCAGTCAGGCCAGACCGTGATGGTGTGGACTGTGGGCTTCACTCCTGCAATGAGTGTGTATGCAGAAGTTAGAAGCAGGCTGATGTGGGCGGACAGGCCAAGGTGGGGGCATGGTGGTCCTTTGTAACATTTTGGTATGTTACAGTAGACTTGGTCTACTGAAATCATCAGGAAATCAATAAACTGGTGAAATCTTGGAATCACTGACGAGACGTTAATGGGCCTTGGCCTTGTCAGGGTAAGAGATGTTGTAGAAATGAAGGATAAGATAAGATAAGATAAGATATTAGGGATGTGAGCAGCAGAAACAGGGCAAATTATATAAAGAAATATATATAAATATTATTGATTTATTTAAATGAACTTGGGGACGTTCTGCTGTTATTATCTGTGAAGCTTGACATACTTCAGACCCTTTCTGCTTTATGCTTCACCTTTCAAAATGTGCGTAAGGACCATTTTAGAAGAAGCACTCAGTGAAGTAGAATAAAATAGAATGAAAGGAGTCACCATACTTTTGTATACATATCTTAGTGTGAGAAAAGGAAGATAGGCAGCTGCTTTTTACTCTGAGAATTCAAGAGCCTATTACAGTTTTTCTTCTGAAATGGCAACGTGTATAAGTTGGAAGACACTGAAATGATTGAAAGTCTTCCTATGAATCACTTATATAGTAATTTTAGTACGAAAATCACTTTGGTTCAAGGATATTTGATCATACTTATTTAATTTAAGGTCCTGGGGACTAAAAAAACAAAAAAATTATGCTCTTTTAACCAATGGAACAATGAGCGGGCTTGAACAACAGACATCCATCAATTACACTGAAACTTTAAGGATCTGCCTTTATCAATTTACACATGCTTTTCCTACCACAATACCTCAAAATGTCTTCCTTGAATCAGTTATTTGTATTAGTTAGGACAGCTGTGACTAATAACATCTGTCTCGTTGAAATCAAGAAGCTCAATGCATTTCTGATGTTCAAAGGTTCTCATTCTAAGCCAGTTTTCAGCCAGTCGGAGGAGAATGGGCAGGGCAGGAGATGGAACACAGAGAGCAAGCGGCTGCGGTGTTTCCACTGTGCAGGTCACACTGAAGGCTAAAGCAATCGCCACCAAAAGGAAAATCAAAGATTTTAGAGGTGCGCCATCGTGGTGTTTTAGATTTATGGGACAAAAAGGACTGTGCGTCAGGGCGTGCACGACTTTGTGTCAGCAGCTCCCTCCCGGCTACGAGGAAAAACTTGCTAACTTTAGCACGTTCACTTAAACAAAGATAGCGGAGAATGCCATTGGGCCAGGTGATATTATAAATATGGATGAAGTACCTTTGACGTTTGACCTGCCTCTGACTCAGACTGTTAATAAAAAAGGTGACTCGTCCATCACACTGAAAACAAGTGGCAAACGCATTTTACCTGTGTTCTGAGCTGCACAGCGTCCGGACTAAAGCTTCCACCCATGGTGATTTTTAAGTGGCCCTGATGCCAAAGGAAAAATTCCCAAAAGAAATCGTGGTGAAAGTCAATAAGAAAGGTTGGATGATGGAGAGCCTAATGAAGGATTGGCTCAGAGAGCCCTACGCTAAGCAACCTGGAGGGTTTTTTCACAGAAAAAAAGCATTGCTCTTTATGGACAGCATGAGGGCCCATATAACAGATTCAGCGAAAGCTGCCATCAAGAGTACAAACTCAATTCCAGCTGTGATTCCTGGGGGCACCACTAAGTATTTGCAGCCACTGGACATCAGCTTGAACCGGGCATTTCAAGTGGCACTGCGCCGTGAGTGGGAGGATTGGATGATGAGCGGCGAGAAATCCTTCACCAAAACAGGCCGCATGGGAAGAGCATCTTTCACTAATAGCGTAGTCCGGAATTCACGGTATTTGTCAACTGGTTGGTGACTGGTTGCTGGTTATTGCTAGGTGAAATTGGTTCCAAATAGGTTTATGCTGCTCCCATGAAAGCCTCCTTGTGATTGTCTTGGTCACTAACAGATCTCTGCAGCCGCTCACAGTTTCCATGGAAGATGGCAACATGTTTGCTAACAACTGGTGAGGCACAACATTCTCAGTTTCTTGTTTGCATTACACTTTTCACAGTTTCACTACCAGTTGGCGAGTAGCTGGCAAGTGGTTGCAGAGAAACCAGCATCTTCCATGCAACCGATGGCAACCTTCAACAACCAAAGCAATCACGAGGACGTTCTTGTGATGGATTTCACCTATCGGCAGCCAGGAACCCCCAGCAACCATCTGCCAAAAGGTCAGGGAATACACATTTTTCTCTAGTCAACTGTGATTGCCAGGGTGTCACCAACCGGTCTCTAGGCCTGTGTGAATGTGTGATCTTACCTATTAAAACTGACTGATATTGTATGTTTTGTGGCATTGTTTGGCACTGTTGACATTTTTACTATTAAAAGATTTAGCGATATGTGCAGTCAGAGGACTGACAGTATGTTTAAAGTTGCTGTGTTCAATTTAAGACAATATAACCCTGTCGAAAATGTACAAATCACAGAAATACTATTGTTGATTGACGTGTTCGAAACATACGAGGATTACCTACCCTTCAGGAGCCTGGAACATCCACAGCAAAATGGACGTGCAATGAGCGAATCTCTTTGTGCACAAGAATTTAGAAGGAGACGAGCGAAAAAGGAGGTTGACTTACTTCTTTAGACAGTATAAAAGCCAGACATAGTTTCCAATCCTGAAAAGAGAAGCTAGTGCTGAAGTGCCTTACATCTGCATTCTTTTTAATGACCACCTGGTGACGATACCTGCGATTGCAAAAACAACTTCCGGTCCCATGAAATTCAGTGGGAAAATGGCCCTTGACCCTAAGTTTAATAAAAAACGTCTCTGGTGACTCTATGTGCTCAGTCACCTAGGTAATACTCTATATAGGTAATGCTGAGTAAAAAGAATGAAGTCCATTAAGTAAATTACGGTCATTCTAAGAGCGAAAAATGGGAGGATTATGTGGGATGTGCTCATTAACACTTTGTTAGATTATGAGCAGATCTAAAATGCCAGCGATGGTAATGGCAAAATCGCTCAGGCTTCATAGCGGGACTTCACCAAGTGATGGGCGACAGCTCGGTGGCTACGCCATCTTTTACACCGTCTACGAGAAATGGTTTGCAGACATGTTTGACGCTTGAGCCAGTTGTTTGTATAAACTGTGTCAAATTATTGTCTCATTAGTGACTGATTTAAACCAATGTGAAAACTAGTTAGCTAAGTTAGTGAGCTTGATTTTCTTTTGAAAATCTGTAAATTGAACAAAGTGATTAAAAGGCAATGAAATAGAATAAAATGGGGGAGGACACGTGACTTCTGCACACTCTAACTTTTTTGGCCCTTGCTGGTTATTAGAAAGAATACAGATTTAAAGAAATTCCACTTTGCAGACACAGAGGCTATATTCATCTTTTATACTCAGTCTGTGAGTACTTCTCAGTTTTCAATTGGAAAACACGATGGCACTACTCTAAACCCAGTTAGCACTGCTGTAAAGCCCAGTACTACTGCAGACACAGAGTGAAAATGGAAAAGAAGAATTTGAGAGCTCAGTAGCTATGAAATCCTCCCTGGGATTGGCAAAATGAGGGGTCAGAGCAAGCTCTGAATGTCAAATGTTTATCTGATCCAATCGCTGACGGGCTTCAGGTTTTGAAAAGCATATCCATGCTAATTAATGCAACAATCCCTGATGGGAAACACCATCATACGTGTGTCACCGAGCATGTGTTTGTCTCGTGTGCTCTTCACAGTTCAGCAGGGCGCTGATAGAAATGGAGGATTGATAAGCTTCCGTCTGATTGTCCTTCTGACCTCAAATTTGTGGTCCGCTCAGTGATTTCTGAACTGTTAAGTAACTGAGTTGCTCTTTATGAAGCATTATCACTCATTTATGTTGATTTTTGTTGGAGAAATTTGACTGACAGATTCTTTTGTGGCTGCCTTTTCATTCTATGACAGTCTTTGGTCTTCTCTGATCTTCAGGTTTTGAGGTGTGCTTGGGCTTATCGTGCTGAAGGTTTCTCTGTAAATATGTAAATCAGGCAGTGCAGTACGACGCTGCTTCCTGGTGTCTAAATCACAACCCTACCTCTTTCAGTCTTTCCTATTTGTCTCCTTACACACACCCCTCTGTTACTGCCCCCCCCCAAAAAAAAAACATCTAAAAGTTTACTTCTTAGGAAAAGCGGGTCAAGAAGAGTGAAATGCTGATCTGTCTCAGACTGTCTCAAATCTCTGGCCTTGTTTCCTTCCATGTGAAGTGGTTTAGCGACTGCTACTTGTCCTCTCACTCCTCTTCTGGACAGCCCTCTTTTGACTTTCCTGACAGGAATCTTGTGTTCTTCATTTAGCATAATCTGCAGAGAATTCCCCTAATAAGGGATAAATAAAATATTTTCTCATGGTCTGTGATAAAATTGCTTTCCTGTCTCTCTGCCACTTCAGCTAGATGCATTTCATGATGCTGTGGTCACTTTCAGTCTGCCTGATCCTGTTTGGCAGACAAATGTTCCAGTTTCCTTGCAGTGTTTTAGAGGGAATTGTCTCTCCTCCAGGAACCTTGAGTCTTGCTATGACTTGATAAAGAGAAAGTCTGTCTTTGCTTAGAATAACAATTGGACCTCTGACAGTTTTGACACAATGCTCTTTGGTGAGGAAAATTCTGCTGTAATATTGAAGCACAGCCTGAGAGTTTATTTACTTGAACGGACTCTTTATGCATATCTTTGAACACCTTAATGGAACTCTGGACAACTTAAGAAAATCTGAGATTTTGTACAAAGGACTTTACATTTATTTGACCGATGTTGTAGAAATAAAGGAAAATTTGTAATGCTTCTTCTTCATTTCCCTTGTTATAACTCTTCTGCTTTTACTGTTTCAAATTTTTCTAAGTATTTCCAGATCTGTGTGTGACTATGTGTTCCCTATATACAGCTTTTAGAAATAATAATTTGCCAGATGTGTTTAAAGTATTTACACAACATTTTCATTTTAAACATGTAACAGTTTCGGAGGTGGATAGCACCATTAAATCTTTAGACTCCAAAAAGTCGGCAGGTCCTGACGTTTGGAGCCGTATTTGGTTGATTTTATTGTGCAAACCCATAACTTATCTTTTTAATCTATTCAGTAAATAAAAATTTTATCTAATTTCCAGTCTGGTTTTAGAAAACAGAACAGTACTGCTACAGCAGCACTAAAAGTAGCAAATGATTTATTTTTATTTTAGATAATAGCCAATACTGTGCTGCCCTTTTTATGGATATTTCCAAAGCTTTTTGGAAAACAGAGCTACAGGTCTACCCTCGACCCTTCTCAACATAAACAAGGGCGTGCCTCAAGGCTTAGTACTTGATCCACTACTTTTCATTATTTATTGTCTACATCATAATGTGCAGTGTTTCACCTTTAAGCTGGTCTTTGACATTGTTCAGAGTAACTTTTCAGTTAAATTTTATTGATATGGTAGGGAAGATTAATGTAGATTGTCTGATATTAGCTGGCCTCTGATTTATCTGGATTTCTCCTGCCAGTGCCAAAACCCTCTGGTACCGTGTAGCTCAGCGGTTAGGGCACGACATTAAGACCAGCCAGTTCAGTACAATTCAACAACAGTCACTTCAGGGCACTTTATATTGTAAGCTAAAGACTCTTCAATAGACTTGAATAGTTTTAAGTTGATTTTAAATGCAGATAAATCCTGATGCTGAGAGCGGATGCTGCTCTCCGATTCAAGGCTAAATTATCTGATCATCCAACAACCACCACTTTTCAATGCATTATGTTTAAATATTTAGGTTTTATAACTGATGATGCTCTCTCCTTTGCACCACATATTGTCAGAAGACTTAAATTAAAGTTATTTTTCATTTACATTCAAGTCTTGCTTTGAGGCAAAAAAGCAACTTGTTCCAGCTCCTTTTCTGCCAGTACTAGGTTACAGTCACTGGACTCTGTCTGCCAGGAAGCCTCCTATGACCAATTTTAAAAAACGTGACACATCATTGTGTGCTGTATGCTGGGTTGGATTGTCCTCCTTGTCCACCCGCAGACTGAATCACTGGTATATTCTTACATACAAGGCTGCTCTGGGTCTGCTCCCTTCTTCTCTTCTATCATAAATCCATCAGGAATCCACAGGAGGATACTCTGTGCGCTCCCATGACTATTTCTCATTGGCAGTACCTGAAGTCCAGACCGAGCTTGGGAAAAAATCCTTTCAGTTTTGCTGTTCCATCTTCTTGGAATAAATTACAAACTGACCTGAATCTAGGGAGCCAGTTTCATTAAATATTTCTAAGACTTTGAGGTACAGATGTCTGGTTGGAGGATAGAACACAGTTTTAATTTTCAAGTCTAATGATTTAAATTCACTTCTGTATTAATTGTAGTAGTATATTTCTGTTTCATGTTTGTTTTTATGTAACTCTGTATATTGCTCCTAGTCTTGGCCAGGACTTCCTTGTAAAAGAGGTTTGAAATCTCACTGGGATTTTTCCGGTAAAATAAACTAAAATAAGTTTTTAAAAAATCCCTCTGGGATCAAGAAAGTATTCTGAAAATAAATAAGAAATGCTGTAATGACTTTTTGACTTTTTATATTTGCAAGTAAAACACAGAATTTAATTAAAACTTTGCCTCATTGACTTTTCTTTTCTGTTCCTCCATTTTAACAAAATATATTTTCCCTCTATAATCAACATCCCAGTTATATATACTTTTAAATCACCGCATGCAAAACGATTTCTTTTCAACATCAAACATCACAAATTTTCAGATGAAAAAAAATTCTTTTACAAAGTGTCATTGTGAGTGCGTTTCCCTGATGTGCTACTCGCCCACTTTCCCTCTTTCAGCCTCACGTGACTTTGTCATAATTACTTTTTCCCAACAGAGGTGAAAGCGGATACTCGAATCATTAGACGCGGACGCCCAGCTCTCCTCTCCTCGTATCGGATATCGTCACATATCATCAGCTGATATTGTCTCTAAAATTTAACCTTCAGTGTGGAGGAGAATCGCGCTGTGGGGAAGTCCCTTAAAGGGTGATCCGAACCAAACACTAATATCAGAAACATGGTTGATAATATTACAAAACACAGGTAGATTTCTTTCAGTCAGCGCTGCAAAGTATGAAGTCAAACTGCTGCTTTTCCTGTCCGTTAAGCAGCTTAGTATTAGGACAACTCAATTCTTTCAAAGGACAGATTCTCTTTTTAAGCTGGATTCTGCACAAAACTGCAGAATCTGTCCATGCAGCACAGATCTGCATGGAAACGGGCTTTGCAAGCCAACATCGACATGGTTTAGATGTTAGAGAACAACATTATTTCTGCATATACGTGTTTCACTTCCACCTCCATCCATTTCAGAGCAACTGTGTATTTTTATTCAAAATCTAGGTAAAGGTTCGATCAAATAAAAGCTTTCAGCTAAACTAAGATTAAAAACAGATTGATGGAGGAAGCATACTTATTTATATAATGTCAGCATATCTGAATCATCAAATTTCCTGTCACTGTCATTTCAGCTGCTCTTTTTAAAAAAAAACATCCCTTTTTTCCCTTTGAGGCAAATTGAGACGATGTCCTTGAGCAAAAAATCCTAATAATATTTCTCAGAACTTTGAAGAGATGCACTTCAGAAGAGAAAAAGATGAGGATGAAACTTTGCTCAAAATGTCTCTCTCCGGGCTCAAAGATCCACAGATGATACAACAAAGGTCAAGTTAAATGTGAGAATGAACAGATGGACTAAAATACCACAACGCTCTTAGTAAAATGATATGAAACTCTTAAATATCTGTCAGTATTTATAAATACTAACAGTGCTGGAAAAAACCCACGGTGTCCTAGACCCGTGAGGTCGGTGCGTGAGCCGTGCAATTTGGTGAAATGTTTAATATGATTCACGCTTTAAGACTGTGTTATTGCAGCATCTTTACCTTACAATATAAAGCGCCCTGCAGCGACTGCTGTTGTGATTTTGCACTATATAAATAAAACCGAATTGAGCTGAATTTGTATTTACGGTAGCAATCTGGCAGAGTTCCCATTGGCTGGTCAGTCATGTCTTGCCCTACCCCGCTGAGCTACACAGCACCAGAGGTTTTTGGCACTGGCAGGAGAAATCAAGAGGATTATGTGCTCCGCCTGCCAACACAGTCTTTTGATCAGGGGCCAGGTAATATCAGACAATCTACATTAATCCTACCATCTCGTCCCCCCCTCTTGGATCCTGCTCTCATTCTGGCCGACCTCCTCTCTTACCAGGTTGTTATCAGACGGAGGGATAATTAAGCCTTGTGGGACTACAATAAGCCTTCCTCTTCTAAGTTGTCAAAAGTTAGAGGGAGGCAGACCAAATGCCTTTGAAACGCAAGTGAAATAAAAGAGCTAATCTGACAGAGACAACAAACGCACTGTGGAAGATGCTTTGTTTTCCCTTTTGACCCTTAGCTTCAAGACACAAGTTCACTCAGACACATTTTGTTATCATTGCCTTCGAAACAAACCTGCAACTACTGATATACAAACAGAACTGCCATAAATGAAGAACCACTAAATTCTGGAAATTATTAAGTGGGTGTAATTGCAGCCCTGTCTTATAGTTTCAAACCAAAATTACATCAGCCTCATATCAACCAATCAGTGCAATTAACAAATAGTATATCATTCTTGCTGAAAGCTCAATTCATTAGAAACAGCAACAGAAAAATGAGAAAAGCTGACATGTGCTGAGTACAGCTCGGTGTAAGGACTCAGCAGCTCCTCGAATGGCCGCTGCATTATTTGGTAGCATTTTGACACATGACAAATCACATGGTTTGCTACGTGATACACACCCTCCAAGAACACTTTGCTCCAGTTTTAGTGAGGACAAATTCCAATATTTTATTATTAGTTACTGTGCAGTAATCAGCAGGTATGCAAAGCATCTGCCGTCTGTCTGCTGGACAAGCTTTCTCGAGGTGTACCGGGGCCACCGTGGGGTAGTTCTGGAACCGAAAGAGAAGCAAACAAGTGTGCAAAGGACAGTCACACATTTGTACGGATCAGTGATAAATTAAGGACAAAATCACCCACAATGTTGTTATGAAAGGGAAATACATTTGCAGAAGTACCGCTTTGTAAACTTGATTTGTTCATGACTAAAAATTGGAATTGGGAATTTTTTGGAGATCGACTCACCTCTGGAGCCGGTCTCAAGCGGCAGTTTTTGGCAGTCCTGCACTGACTTCAGTTTTCAACCAAACTTCAACTACAAATGTATGCTGGACACACGCAGCCTTTCCACAGCGCTCACCTCCAAACCTTCTAAAGGCTCAGAAACACATAATAAATACAATGTTGTGAAAAAGTGTTTCTACTTTCTGAGATATTTTATTTAAAGCCAACAAATCACCACCACATTTTTCTTGATTAGCAGACATTTCAGCAATACCCCACTACCAAGATTATTTAAGGAAATGAAAATATAGATGAGACAGCCCATGCAGGGAGAACAAATATGAATGCATATCAAACATCTAGCTTGTTGGCTTTAAATAAAAAAATGCCCCCCCTGCTGGTACTGGAGTGTAAACATGCAACATGAGACCATTTCAGGCCCAGGACCTCATAGCGGGACCTCCACATGGTGCACCATTGGCTCCCTTGTTAGTGACTTTTACCAGAAACTGCTTGGCACCGATTAACACAACAGCTGGAAAGAAGCTACAATATGAACTGAATATGACTGTTAACGAGCCACATGGTGTATTAGCGTATTATTGCTGGTTCATTGCCAGGTGGTGACACAAGTCTCTCTTTATATGGGAGTTACATGAGGAAGGGCTTCTGGCACAAACCTCAAATCAAACATACAGTGGTACCTCCTGTGGTGAGTTGAAGGTAGCGTCACCGATACCGAACAGTGCTTAAAGAAAGAGTTTTGTGGAAAATAAAGCTTTAAAGGTGACAGCAGGTTATGTGTTCCCCATTTCAGATTTTGACACTAACAGAAGTTTATTTTAGGCGTCAATCTTTTCATCTGTCTCTAAGCAAGGAAGAAAATGTATTCAGATTTAAATCTATAACTGCAGAATAACTCCTATTTATACAGCTTCCTTTCAGAAAAGTCAAAGTTTAAGGTTGCAACCTGAGGCAAGTGCTAATGGTTCCTTCATACATCCGCTCAGTATCAATAATCTTTGAGTCAGAAGTCGCTCTTTTTGCTGGAGACAAACAGCTGTGGGTCTATTACAGAGAACAGCAGCTTTGATTAGTGTTACAGAGTGAAACAGAGTTTGGAAATTGAACACATGCAGTTCGGAGCCAGAAACTATGACTTAGATGAACCTCTAAGCTACATTTAATGAAGACTGACGCATAAACCACTGCCACTTTAACAGGCAGTGCCCGCTAAAGCTGCAGTAATTTAGAGAAAATGGGACTATTATTCCATCTGCAGTCATAGTTGATAGGGCTCTGTTCTACTACTTCCCTACCCTTCCACTGGCCCTACATGGAAAGCCAAAAAGAGAGCAAGCACAAGAAACAGAGCAGCCACTCATTCAGCTGGAAATAACATGAAACAGAGCAGCTGTGGTGGAGATGGGTTGCAAAGCGGCTTGCAGGAGCTGAATGCAGGCTGAAGCAGCTTAGGAAGCACAGAAGGCAGCCTGAGCCATCACACGATGTGGGCGTACAGAAGTAATTATAATTTAGCATTTTAGAATCTGTTTTTATTTTTATTTAATTTCCTGAACAGATTTGATCCTTTCAGTTTTCAGCTTTTATCGTTTAACAATGTTTAGCGCTCATTAGCTACACTGTTTATTATAATTAATAAAAAAAAAATGAAAACTAAGAAGGTCTTTGTCAGGAGCAACAAATAAGACGGTGAGATGAGGTGCTGCAAAACAGCTTGTGAGACAAACTGACAAAGACTCAAACTATGATTTCAGTTTTTTTCACGTCTAATTTTAGTTTTCTCTTAATTAACTAGAAAAATGAGCTCGGTTGATCTGTGGGGCCTGTGAGCTGACTCATCATAGCCTGAAAGCAATAAACCCTATGATCAGCTTCTTCAGAAAATAAACACTATAATCCTAATGCAAGAATTTTCTCCCAAGGTCTAAGTTGTGAACACAGCTCCTTTTACCTCAGGTAGTTCAGAACTAATGGGCATTCCAGCGATTGTATAAATCAAAGCGAAAGTCTGCTGTTCGCTGAGTCATAACGGACACATCGAGCACAAATAGTGCTCACAGATTTTGCATATAATTAATACTGTGAATTATCACATTCGGAGGAAACGATGACACGGAATGATTAGCAGCGCCTGTGCTGTTCTGGTGACAAGACTGGCATTTGTGGCAATTAAAATGGGCGATCACAACAAATTTGACAACACTGAGCAAATCCTTCACATGCTGAACCCTGAAGCACTTTGGAAACTAAACTACAGGTATTAGAGTCCAAACCCGTACCTGCCTTCTGATGCGCTCAGGTCGTGCACTGTTCGTCTCCTGCTTTAGCTCTCTGGGCTGGCATGGAGCACAGCTACTCCCAACAATAACACCGCCTGCAAAACAAAAAGGACAGAAAAGAAACTAACATAAGGTGATGCAATTTATTTCCATCATTTAAAAGACCGTAATGCTCTTTTGCCCACACACACGCTCTAATGAAGTGTCTGTCCATTAGAGACCAAGGACTGCGTGTTCAGTCAGACTTTCACAAACAGCACTTCCTCTGATGAGCACACACTGCATCAAAACACTGCGTTCAGACAGAACAGCCTCATTATCCACCAACTCTACAGCAGCACGTCTCACTAGGTCCAAATTTAAGTTACTGCCATAGAAAAACATTCGCACTGGTAAATTTAATTGTTCAGCCGCTCATATCTAATCAGCCAATTACATGCATTCAGGCGTGTTGACATGATCAAGACGAACAGCTGACGTTCAAACCGAGGATCAGGATGGGAAGGAAAGGTGACTTTAAATCTCACCCGGTTGTTGGTGGCACATAGGCTGATCAGAGTATGTGAGTACTGCTGATCTACTGGGGTTTCCCACACAGCCATCAGGGAATGATCTCAAAAATAGAGAAAATCCAGTGAGTGGCACTGGGTGAAAATCCCTTGTTGATGTCAGAGGGCAGAGGAGACGGAGCAACAGTAAATCAAATAACCACATGTTGCAACCAAGGTGTGCAGAAGAGCATCTCTGAACGTACAAAGTCAGGTCTCGGAGGAGATGGACTAACGCGGCAGAAGACCACACCGGCCGCCACTCCTGTCACCCAGTAACAGAAAACCGAGGCTCACCAAAACTGGGCAACAGAAGGAAAAAAAGCTGAGTCTTGATTTCTGCTGTGACATTCAGACGGTGGGGTCACAATTTGGCCTAAACAGCATCCTTCCTTGTATTAAAGGTTCACACTGGCTTTGGTGTAATTGTGTGGGAGATATTTTCCTGGCACATTTTGAACCCCCGAGTACAAACTGAGTAGTGTTGCTGAATATGTCCATCTCCTTATGACCACGAGTGTGCCCATCTTCTGTTGGCTGCTTCCAGCAGGATAACGCACCATATCACGAAGCTCAGATCATCTCAAATTGGTTTCTTGAACATCACGATGAGTTCACTGCACTCACATAGTCTCCGCAGATCTCAGTGCAGTAGAGCACCTTTGGGACGTGGTGGACCAGGAGATTTGCAGCTGACAAATCTGCAGCATCTGTGTGACGTTGGCATTTCAATATGGACCAAGATCTCTGAGGAATGGTTCCAGCACCTTATTGAATCTATGCTACAAAGAGCTGAGGCAGTTATTAAAGCATGATAATGATGATTGAATGAAGTGACTGATGAGTGTATTTCATCATCACATAAAACTGCTATTCTTAAACCTTAATAAAATCTGCACATAACCGGAGATTTGATAACCTTAAACATGTTATATAATTATCCTTAGAAACCTATCTGTGAAACGAGAGGTGCCCATTCCCACAGGTACAATCTACGCAATCTACTTAAGACTAATCACTGGACCTCAAGGGAACTATCTGCATCTTTTTGAGGGCCAAATGTGTACATATGCAGTACCAGTCAACGTTTGGTCACACTTACCCATTCATGTGACTGGATGTCCAAACCTTTAACTGGCACTGCATGCCAAACGTACTGTGTCTGTAAAGCACAAACCACAAAGGTACAAACAAATACCCTCTTTTAAAGGTACAACGGTAGTACCTCAGAGAGTAGCGCCTCAGGAACAAGCTGCTGTACCGCTAAATACACAGTCGGGTACTTTATTTTCCAAAACAGTCTTGTATCAGAAGAATAACTTTCCCTTTTCTGCGCATTTCAGTAAAAAACTAAATCAAACTGTGTTTTTGACAAAGTTAGGAAAAGAAATCTAAAAATGAAAGAGGAAACTGCTGAGGAAAAGCATCAGCATCAAGCATCCAACAGCAAATCTCTGACTAATTTGTCAAAAGGAGCATCTGTTTATGGCACCAAAGCCACTCTTGGATTTCAACTTGGATTTGATGTAACTATCATGTTATGCTGTGTCTTCTGTTCCCACTTAATACAAGATGCTAAATTGTGGGAGTGAGAGGGAGTCTGCTTCTTGTGGGGCTGCAGCCTTGATTAAAAGAAAATTCTGGTGCGAGCAGATGGCCGTGTAGACTTCGCTTGCTTGCTTAAAAGTAGGCTG
This sequence comes from Bujurquina vittata, assembly GCA_015106715.1. Lineage (NCBI taxonomy): Eukaryota > Metazoa > Chordata > Actinopteri > Cichliformes > Cichlidae > Bujurquina > Bujurquina vittata. The sequence continues at coordinate 2,608 of VUQK01028966.1, read as the reverse complement.
TCCACCCACCTTCCATATTTTTCACACTTTATTTTGCTGAAGAGAAAGCTGAAAAGAAGAGCGACAGCCGAAGGCCAAGAAATATCAAAACACGCTCGCTATTGTTCCATGTTTTTTTGTTATGAGCTCCTTTTTGACACATTTTTTCATCCGTTCTCTTTGAGCGTGTTTGTTTCCTGTATTTTGTTTTGTACGTCATAGTTTTGCAGCTAAAACATAGATTTATTGATATTAAATGATTCAGATATGAATAGTTATATTTGACCGGAGGATAACTATGAAAAATGACATGTACAATTTTGTCTCCTTAAAATATGCTTATGCGCCACGACTCTGTTTTTGCCAAAAGCTTTAACCTTTTTTTAATATATATTTTTGTGCCTAAAACAATACCCCCAAATTCAAAAAGTAACACGGGGCTTAAGGAGTCAGCAAATATGAAATCGCTGCCTACTGACCAATCAGTGCTGCAGAAAACAGCATCACTGTTGGAAAATCGGTTGATTTCTGCTTATACTGAGGCACATTTGAAAGGAAAGTGTGTTTGCGGGTTGAGCAGCAGAGTTGAGTGTGTGGGGTTGCGCTCAAACAGCTCGTCAGCTCTTTTGTGCCAATGCCAAACAGCTGGGAGAAAAAGTTTAAATGTGCAGTTTGTCACTAAAACTAAAACTTACTAAAACTGAATGAAGCGCAAGCTGTGTGCGGCGTTGTCACGGGAACGTGTGTGTATTAAATGTGTTGGTTTAGGACATGTATAAATGTGGTTCTACTTGATTCTAATCTGCTGCTGGAAACACAGAGGACACCAGGAACACCTGTTCAATCAGTCACATTAATTTCACTTTGCACTTCCGCCTGTGGGGCAGCAAGCTTTAATATTTAAATGGGTTTAAAGTCTCAGAGCTTTAATGTGCAGCCGTCACTTTAGAAATAAACAGCAGCGCTGAGCGTGTGCTCAGCCATAAAATCATTAACTGCAATTAAAATGTTTATTTTACTGCTCTGTGCACTAAATCCCAAATGTAACAATATTCTACAGCATCAATCACGTGTCTTTTTTGCAACTGTGTTTTGGCCCTTACAGACAGATTAGATGCTACCAACCTCACCCCATCATGTGAACGTGCAGGGGAAACCTGGGTAACTTAACGAGCTGGTAACCAGCTTCATGGGTCTGCTTATCCCGATCGCCAATGTCAAGGTGAGAGGAAAGATACGTTAAGGACTGTTTTTCTTCTCTGTTGGATTTATGCACCTTGTGGACTTTGGCTTCAAACCTGAATAAAGCTCAGTTTTATGCTCACCTGTTTAGCCTGAAAGTGAAAAAAGTTGAGTGGAAACTTTGCAGCAGCTTGCGTCTCACAAACTCACCAACCTACACGGCGTATCTCCTAAAAAACAGTGAGCGAACTTGTTTGTGAAAGGATGTTCTGCCAAGTTTTGCATTTTACCACTTGAGGCTTTGAGTGTAAACACAGCAGAATTGGCATATTTCAATATGTGTGGTGTATTTATAGTTTTGTAGCAGCAGCTTCAGAGCACCTGCCAGCAGCAGCTACATGCAGACCGTGCGATAAGAGAAGCCTCCTCTTCTATCAAAAATGTAAGGAACTGCGGGATTTCTTACTCAGGAAGGCCTCTTTTTCCTCAGCGGTTCTTCACTGGAAAACCAGCCTTCAAACTCTGTTGACTGATCTGAAATTTAATGTAAGGGTACAAAAAGGCGAAAAGTTAAAACTGGGTACCTGTTAATAAACTTAATATATTTTTTACAGTTATTCATTGATAGACTTGGAAATGCACTGGCATTCATATAGCATGTTTCTAATCTTACTGACCACTGTTGCTCACTTCTGTGCGTATGCCCACCTTAGAAGTGCCAGTTGTTAAGTTTTACTGGAAAAAAGCAACCAGGCGCCAGGAGAAAAGAGCCCTCTGTAACCAGGCAGTAATGCAACAGTCTGCCACCAATATAAAAGATAAATACTTATATTAGATGTAAAATATTTAACTTAATAATGTAGGAAAACCTTAAAATCCAAGAGTGACATTAATGTTTTTAATAGAAGACACCTGTGCACACACACTCAATCACACACACTCCAACCTCTCCACCATGCCCAAGACCAAAAAAGGAAAAAAGGGCCAAAATTGTAGACCTGCACGATGCTGGGATGGCTGCAGGACGACAGGAGAGCAGCTTGGTGAGAAGGCAACAACTGTTGGTGCAACTATTAGAAAATGGAAGACACACGAGATAGTCAATCTTCCTCAGTCTGGGGCTCCATAAAGACCTCACCTCGTGGGGAAAGGATGATTCTGAGAAAGGTTAGGAATCAGCCCAGAACCACACGGGGGGGGGGACCTGCAGACAGCTGAGACCACAGTCTCAAAGATGACCGTTAGTAACACACACTGTGGTCATGGATTAAAATCCTGCAGGGCACGCAAGGTCCCGCTGCTCACGCCAGCAAATGTCCAGGCCCGTGTGAGGTTCACCAGTGACCCTCTGGATGATCCAGAGGAGGCATGGGAGAAGGTCATGTGGTCAGGTGACCCAAATAGAGCTTTTTGGTATCAACTCCACTCACCGTGTTTGGAGGAAGAA
>VUQK01028963.1:17330-33836 GCA_015106715.1 Bujurquina vittata | reverse complement strand
CCAACGGTAGCGCCGGTCTCTGGCTGCATGACCGCAGATGCTTGTCTTTGAATGAGTGATCTGAAACCCTCATTTCGTTGTGTGCACAATGACAATGAGTTGCACTTTATTATTACTTTATATGTCCTAAAAACTTTATTTACCCAAGAATAATGAAAACCAGTGCAGGAATATTTTTAAATAAAACAGAAATAGGTTAATTTCTGCAGTATAAAAGTCCTTTTCTATCTTTTAGACAACTATTTATACAACTATCACATTACTTTTGCGTTTTCACTTTTATTCGGCATTTCACACCTGCACCACAGGTTTATTCTAAGATAAAATCATACCAAGTATGAAGATATTTTTGCAGCTAAACAGATTTTATTTTTTTTACTCAGTAATGAACCAGAAATATATAAAAGGCAATTTGCTGTAAAAGCATAAAATAGCAGAGAAGTTAAATAGTCAAAGTTGCAGTAACAGATTTTTTTTTATTTTTGTCATTTTGGGGCATCAAAAACTAGATGTGAACACAAACCTGACCAAAGAAGCAAGGCTTGAAACTCTGCAGCCATCTTGAAATCAACTTATTCAATAGTTATTTTAAAGCATTATCTACATTAATTTTAGTTTCAGCTGTCACCGTGATGTCACATTATTCAATCTGATACGAAGACCTAAAAACTTTTGCTGCTTTTGCCCCAAAATAAGGATTTAAAAATGTTTTATTCCATAATAGATTTACTTTTACCAATATTGTCCCGCAAATTTCTAATTAGGATTCTTTAATTACTATCATTTTTCTGCTAAATCTTAACTTTTATATAATGAGCTTGTTGGTAAACAGTTCAGTATTCCCTCTCTTTTGGCTCCGTTTTTGGTCTCCTCCGACTCCTAAAGGAAAAGTCTGGATTTTTTTCACTGTTATGGTGATTCTTCTTTCCATAAAACCCCTTTAACCATCTAAAATAATCTATTGAAATGCCACAAATAAAGCTTCTTCCTTATTACTATTAAGGTAAAAAAATAAAATCTGAAGGATGCAGTTAGCGTCAAAAGCTAAACAGTAAACAGTATATATTTTGTTGACTTGGGTGGTTACATTGTCCCAGATATTTTTAGCAGTGTTTAATTTGCTCAATCATGATCTTCTTCTAAGGGAATGCACAGGTAATGTAAACGGTTACAGCGTTCTCATTTACATTCATTTTACTATGATGGTTTTAACTGCAGATAACTGCACAAACTGTTCCAGATGTTCACAACAGAAGCTGTATGGATAGTTGGCGTTTCATTAGACTGAAATCAGTGACCTCATGATTTGTGCTTGAAAGTCAGAAAGATGTAAAAACAGCAGAATTACTGTTTTCATGACGAGGTTCAAACTCTGTGTACAAAAGATGATTGTATCTTCAACAGGAGCGGGAGGTTCTGGAAATATGTTTCCATAAGGAGATTCCTGGCTTTTATGGTTTGAATGTTTGTAGGTTTCCATAAATATTTAGTGTGAATGCAGCTTGAACAAAGATTTCAGAGTAAAACAGGAAGTGAAACTGAACACAGTGCAAAGCAACTAGGAATTGGAAAGGATTACATGGCATGTTCCATATCTGGAATGTGAAGCCAGTGCAGAAGTGCCTTAACCCTGCATTCCTTCTAATGGCCAGCAGGGGACGACTCCGCTGATGGAGAAAGGTCTATGAAAAAAGGCCATTCTGCTCCCTTCAGCTGTGACCTGAGGAAACCCTTCCCTGATGTGTTCACGATCAAAGACCAGCTTTAATTTCTGTTTAACACAACATGATGTCCATTTTGTAATTTTGTAAATTACCTCCGGTCTTTGGCCCCTTGCCACACCATGATTGTAAAAACACTCTCACAGGACCTCACTTAACCAATGGGGTGGTGTCACAGGTGCTTTGACCATCTTTAATATACAGTCTATGAAACACTCCCAGTATTTTAAATTTTTACCTTTTTCTTGAAAACCCTTAAACATTGCAAAAAGAAAAAAACACAATTAAAGGCAGTTTTTCCATGTTTCTCAAACAGATACATTTGATCACTATTAATGGGCATCTAGGTAAAATTTTCATGTGAGTTTCAAAGTGATGTGTTTTGCTTTTAGGAGCTTTTCAGAGATGTTATGAGAAGAAAAAAGGAAAATAGTCTGAGAGCTAAAAAAATGAGCTGAAACTCGCTAAAAGCTCTCAGGGAAACTGTAGATTCAGCTGTTCGTTCTCATTAGCCTCATCGCGTCAGTTCATCCTTTATTACCATCAGAATATTGATTAGCGGCTGGTTTAAGTATGTATGTGTATGTCCATGCACAGAAACAGTGGTCATCCATCAGGCTGGCCAAACAGCAGCAGATACATAAATGGATCTGACCACACACAAACAAATGAATTCATAAATGAAACAAGCCGTGCTCCGCTGCGTGCTCTCAGACTGTATATCTGTCTCATGCATTAAACAGCCGAGCAGTTTGGGGAAGGAGCTATGTGCCAGCATTAATATTACATTATGCTAAATGACTGAGGAATCCCAGGATGGATGAATCCTGTTCCCAAAGGGCCTGCTGAGAAAAGATCAGTTGAGCTTGTCGCCATGGCCACAGGACTGTCGTCGTTGTCATGGCCACTCAGCCGTCTGTCTCTTCCCGGCGTTCCTCTTCAGAGCAGTTTCTGAGAGGATGCAGCGATGTGATGGAGGTCTTGCTGTTTATAGCTGCTGGCAGCGGCTGCACTTTAGTTAGCATGAATAAAAGACGAGCCGGAAGCGAGATTAATAATGAACACGGCGAGCTAAAGTTGGAGGTTGCTAAAAGTGTGTGTGTGTGTGTGTGTATGTGTGTGGGTTTAATTTGCTCCTCCAATGCGGCCCAGCAGACTTCAGGGGAATACTGACTTTACTTTTCATTAAAATCAACTCTCCGACTTAAAGAAGCCGTATGAAAAAATAACAACCCCAGAGAGGCTGCGTACACGGATGGCTTCCAGTGTTGCAAAATACATTAATGGTGCTTTAGTGCTGTACTCAGACACAGCACTGAGGTGCTTGGGCTTAGAGCCACATCTATAATCAGTGGCTGATGTTAACAATTTATAAAATGACAATGTGATTGGACAGCAGCAGGCTCAGAGAGAAGCTATAAAAAGCCGCTGTATCACTGGGAGATGTTTTACCTTAAAAATTAAGTAATTTAACCATTAATAATTACTGTAGTCAAAACTATAGTCTATTTATAAAATATAATATATTTATACAGTAGTTGTTTTAATAAAGTTATAAAGGAGTTAAGAGAAAAGAGTCCGTTAATAACTTTCCATTTTGGGGGCCTCAGGTTCGCCTCTCTGCTTCTTGCAGATGATGTGGATCTGTTGGCTGCTCACAGGTGAGGGGAGATTGACAGGTGAACTGTTGCGGCATCTGCTGTGATGTGGACTGTGCGCTGGTTTGTTGTGGTGAAAGTGTGAAAGTGAAACTGGTGATGAACTGGTCAGTCTGCATTCCTACCCTCATTTATGACCACAAGCTACGAGTAGAGACTGAAAGCCCGAGATCATGGTTAGAAGCTTCCTCCACAGGGTGTCTGACTCTCCCTTGTAGCTGGTGGGTGAAGAGCTTGGTGATTTGGGAGAGACTCACAGTTCAGCTCTTACTCATACACATTGAAGGAGCCAGTTGAGGTGGTTCGGGTATCTGACTAGGATGCCTCTTGGATGCCTCCTAGGTGTTTTGGGTATATTCAACACGGGAGGAGGCACTGGGGCAGACCCAGGATTCTTTGGGTTCTCCTGTCTTCTTGAATGGCTTAGTAACACCCTAGTATCCTATCAGAAGAGCTGGAGGAGGTTGCAGGTGAAAGGAGAGGCTGGATGTCCCAGCTTGGACTGCTGACCTGGATAAGGGTTAGAAGATGGATGGAGTACAGTCGTCTCAAGGTGTTTTATGCTGTAAGACAAAGCCCCTACCATAGTGGAGAGAGAATCCCAACAATCAGACAGTGAGTAGAACATGGTGACAGTGGGAAGGAAGAAGTCCTTTTTAACAGGAAGAATGTTTTTTGTTCAGGCTGTAAACATGTTTATTTCTGCTGTAAAGTTGGACGCTTTAACGTGGGGATTGACAGACTTTGAGCCAGCTTCAAGTGGCCGATGGAAGTTTCTTTGCACTTCAGTCATCCATTTGCACGATGTCTCAGCGTTTGGCGCTGAGTACAGTAAAGGGTCCTGGGTTTGAATCTGGGCAGGGGCCTTCTTATGCTGGTTTCTCAAACCAAATGTTAATGTTATGATCATGATTTCAGGTGAAACAAATGTGACTGCTTCTTGTAAGTGTGTAAGTTTACCCAGAGAAAAACCTAAAAAGGCACATTACACTAAATCTGTATTAGTCTATTTTGCATGAGTCCCACTGTGAATTGTATTGTATTTAGTGTATTTAACAATATGCTGATGACCCGCTTCTCTTCTCATTGGGTGTTTTAGAGTAAGGAGATCCTCATTCAGCTTCAGGAAGACCTCATGAAGCTCCTGAATGAGCTTTATACCGTAAGTGGAATATATACATCATTCTTTCAAGTCGTGAAGTCTTCAAGTTGTCATGCATACATTTTATTCACAGTAATTACGTAATAAAGCAGCATAAAACAAGACCAAGGGGAGCATTCTTCTTCGTTTGTGTGTTTATAGCTGTTATAGGCAGTGTGAAAAATAATGAAGCCAGTGTGGAGGAAAGTCAATTTCTTTATATTCGATCACAAAGGCGTCTTACACTTATTTAGCTAACTAAAAAGAGGACTTTTTAATGCTTTTCCTTATTTCCTGTCACATATATATTCTTAAATGTTAGATTTTCATATTAAACATGGACAAAGTCTAAAATAATGAGGTCATGTATGTACAAGTAATCCCTGTGAGCAAAAAACAAACCCTATGTTGTCATAGAGAACAGATATTCCTAATGTGGTTGTCTCAGGTACAGCAGCCTCACCCACCTGCCGTTCAGACCTTTTTTTTAAATCAAGGAGCAGCCAATCATGAGAAAGTTGGCATAAAGGAGGGAGAAAGATGCCAAAACAGCTTGTTTCAGAGGATGACGATGAACTGAGGGGCAGTGGATCGTACAGAGCTACCTCAGTCCACAAATTAAAATATGGAGCTGGAAATGAGCACAATAGGTCCCTTTAATGGTAGCAACACATAAAGTGTACCAAAGCAAAGTCAGCATCCTCTTTTCAAAGCTCAGAAAGCTTCCCTTTTAAATGCAATCACAATTTTCATCCATTCATTTTTCATTCTTCCTGAAAACGTCTGACAAAAAGCTGCCAGTTCTCAGGTTTTTCTGTCGGTCAGCGCTCTGGCCCTAAAAGCGCCTTGTCCAAACATTAGATTAGATTAGATTAGAGAAGAGCTGATAACCTTGGGGAATAAAAAAATAGCGGCTGCAGCTCAAGGTTTTCCTGTTTGACTGGGTTGCCTAGGTGATGAAGACGTATCACATGTACAACGCGGAGACGATCAGTGCAGAAACCAAGCTGCGAGAGGCGGAGCGCCAGGAGGGGCGCGTGAAGGGCGTGTCGGGGACCGGCGGAGGGGTGGAGCCTGTGTTCGGCCTACGGATAGAAGAGCGCCACCAGCGACGCAACGCCGCCCGCAAGATGGAGAAGATGAGAGAGAAGGTAACAGTTTCATCGAGAAACCAGATGTTTTTGAGTTTACATTCCTCTGTTTAATACTAATACTTTCCCACTTCTTGACTTTAATATGACTGGAAAGCAGAAAGGGCACATTATGAAAGCTTTTTTTTTTCTCACTGATCACGCTGGCAGAACAAACAGAGGAATCAGTCCACGAGAACCAAAAACCTATAATTTAATGTTCTTTATGTCTGTTTTTTTTAAAGAGGAAGGCAAAGTACTCAGAGAACAAACTGAAGACTGTGAAAGCCAGAAATGAGTATCTGCTGACTCTGGAGGCCACCAACGCCTCTGTGTTCAAATACTACATCCACGATCTGCCCGATATCATAGACGTGAGTATATGACACTGTTTAAATTCCTCACTAAAGAGGTTAGTGGGCTCGCAAGCCCAAAAAGGCCTCTGTCTATTTCAGTGCAATTTTAAAATATAGATATAGAATAATATATCACAACAGAGAGTTGTTGTGAGATTATTTATAGTGACTCTAACATCAGAAGTTAAGTTCCCATTGATTTTTCTCATAGACAATGCTACATGAATTACAGCTGGAGCTATTCTGCCTGAATAGGCATGAAACTCAAAAGAATTAGCAGCAGTAGAAATATCCAGAACTGCACAAATGTTCACAAATTTCTACAAAATATGTGCAGTGTTTTCCATCTTGTGAATAAATCCCACATCTGTGTTATAGTGCTGTGACCTAGGGTATCACTCCACTCTGAGCCGGGCACTGAGGACCTACCTATCAGCCGAACTGAGCCTTGAGGCCTCCAGGAGGGCGGGTCTGGAGGTCCTGGAGGGGGCTGTGGAGGGCCTGGACCCTGCCCGTGACAGGCAGCGTCTGCTGGATTTCTACCCCACTGCCTTCTGCCCCCCACAGAGCTTCAGCTTTCAGGCCCACATGGGCGATGCAGTCAGTACATTACGCCAGATCTTCAGATTCATGGCACACTTTCTGTCCTTTCTGTATTATTCTGATGCACAAAATTTAACTTAAATGTTCACCAGCAGATCTACATGAAGACGCATCTGACCATTCAGGCCTTTGGACAGCCATTTTCTAATTGTCTCCTTGCTTCGCCTCTTATCAGGTGACTCAGATCACCTCCCAGCCCCAGGTCCAGTCAGAGCTCACCCTCCGCCTCACTCAGCTCCAGACTCGCCTGGCATCCCTGAAGATAGAAAATGAGGAGGTCAGATACATAAGTACAACAAAATAGCTTCCAACCAAAACATTAGGCCATTAACTTTGATTACTTTGAGCTGACTAATTAGGACCACACGAAGATGGTAAGGGCCTAAATACGCAGGCCCAAAAACCAGTTGGAAAGCAGTTGCAGGAACTGCTGGCTGTCGCTGGGAAAAATCCGTCCCAAAGAGGGTGTCATTTACATTCTCATTTCAGGTTTAAGCATTAAACCAACACACAGACTCTGGTAAAAGTGGCCAAAACCCCCTCACTGATTATTCTTTAAAATGCTTCTTTCTAACAGTTAAAAACTTTGCACAAAGTTACGGTAATTTATACAGATTTAATGGGGTGATAATGTAGCATATGTAGCCTCTAAAAATAAAGTTGAACCATCTGATAGCGGCGTGGTGCTGCAGACCGTTGGTGTCCTCGCTGTTGTTGTGCACAGAGGGCAGCTGTTAACTCACCCCGAAGGGCATAAAAATGCTGAAGGAGTCTGGATTAATGAGCTGCATCTGCAACTCCCAGCAGTGCACGGCACACACAAACACACCCTGATTATCATACACAAAAAAATACTCATTACTCTTGCTGTAAATATAAACACTCTTTGCATATGTAGCATATGCAAACACAGCAGCTGCACTTGAATGCACATACCTCCTCAAACATTTTTGAAAATTAAGCCACGCCTACAAGCAATTACAGATTCGCAATTCATTTCCGTTGATCCGTGAAACTGTGTTGAGACTGAGTGAACCGTTGTGAGCTTTCAAAGTCGCTCTTCCAATTAAGATCAGCAGTAAAACAGTCTGGACTCCAGCAGATGAGCGGACATCACCAAATGCTGTGTTTCCTCCCTGAGGTGCTCCGCCAGTCTTTACTGCAGCTGCCTTTAGTTGCCGCTTGTTTTTGGGTCTTTCTGCCTTCGGTTTTGTATTTAATAGCTGAAAAGCTGCAGCACTGGGTTGAGATCAGGGGACTGACCTGTCTATGGGACGTTTTGCGGAGTCAAATTTACAAAAGAGAGTGCAATTGTCCAAATAATATTACAGAAATGAGCATGATTTTTGCAAGCGCCTTAATTTAACTCAAACAAGTAGTTATCCACCAGTATCTCAACCTTCCATGTGTGCATACTTACTACGCTGATCCCCTTTCCCGTCACCGTCCAGGTGAAGAAGACCTGGGGTGCGACTCTGACCACCCTGCAGGACATGACTGTGCTGGACGACTACGACGTCTCCCAGAGCTTCACCCACAGCCCGTCCTCCGAGTCGGTCAAGTCCAGCGTGTCGGACGGCTACTTGAACAAACCAAGCCTGGCCAAGAGGCGGGCGAACCAGCAGGAGACAGAGCTCTTCTACTTCTCTGTGAGTCCAACAGAGCAGAGAAATACAGATTTTTATACTGCTTTTTACACCCAATTGTTTGTATTAGATGAAGGTTGGTTTTGGAAGTTGCAAATATTGAATGAGCACAGAATACATATCTGGATTGCACCCAAAATAGACAACTTTTAGTCAGATAAATCACATTTGAAATGACAGCAGTTGGATGTTTGGATTTCTAAACTCTACATTAGTGTTCTGTTTACTTGGTTTCCTTCGTAATACAACATAATGCACACTGTGACTTTTTTATTCATTTATCGCATTTGTTAGATTTCAAATTCATCTATTACCTACCTCTACCTTTAGAAAGTACTTAGATGTACTGATATTCAGAATAAATAAAATTCTGCGTTTATCCACCTTACATGCGCTCATGTACAGTGTGTATTATTATTCGGTATACTCATACTTTATTTGATTGTGTGTAATTTAGCCTTCGTTTTTGTCATTTATCTGATTCACAATCTTTAGAAATTCCGCGAGTACCTGGAGGGAAGCAATCTTATTTCCAAACTTCAGGCTAAACATGATATATTAAAGAAAGCGATGGCAGAGGGTAAGACTCACAGAGAGGCTTCTTTAGCACTATATTTGGTCAGACAGACTGATTAGCATTACTTGGCTTTTAAGTCTTCTCCTTTTCTTCTCTCGCAGGGTACAAAGCTGAACTGCTGACTACCAGGTAAGGCGTTTTCCCTTCACATCAGTAATAAGTGTTGCTTCTCTGAGACTAAGACCCTGCTCTTTTTCTTTCTCTTCTTTTTTTGTGCTCATTGCAGTCGTGGGCGGAAGAACTCCCACAGCAAGCACCAGGTAGAGTTTTACTTCATTCAGACTTTGGAGGACTCGGGGAGCACTCAGTAGTGTTTTAAACTGTTTGGAGCACGTGAAGTAGTTTTTTTTTTGTTTTTTTTTTTAGAGAGGATGAGGCTGCAGTAGTCAGGAGCACAGGCTGGAAATAATTTGTACGAGATGCATAAGATCACATTTATTCAAGGGCTAAAGGAGCGATTTTGGGATTTGAAGGGAAAGGTGGTCCAAGAGGTGTGTAACCAATAAGGAGAACCTTGGTTTTGCATCCACTGAGCTGTAGTAGGATTAGTAGTGTAAAGCAGGGTGTCATCTACGTAGCAACAAAAGTGTATTAACCCCACCCTCAAAATAACAAGCTTAAGGACTTATTTCTATAGTTAATGTACCCTTAGTTTCACCTGTCTCTCTACCTGCACCCTGTAAGACACTACTCAGGGCAGAAAAATATACTCCTTGAATATTTATGACATTTTTTCTGAACCAGTGTTATTCTAAAATATGGCAGGACAGTACTGTTATTAGTGAAGCTGTATATGTATTTATCATAAAACAATTACATCTACCAGAACAAATTTGAAATATGAAGATGTCATATAGAATTATACTTTTACAATAATAAAGCAGTTTACCCCACAGTTCTCTTTTCTACCTAGATAACTTCGATGTTAGTGCACCAGTAGCCTCATGAACAAAATATAAACCATGTAATTGCAATGTTTTTGCATGCATATCCATTGGTGCATTTCTGCAACCTTCCCAACATTTCCTGTCTAATATCGCCACATATAATATAACATATCCAAACTGGTCAATCTCCCAATAAACTAAAACCATTTAGGCAACATAAAGGCTATAAACCATTTGGAAATAAATTTGTGGTTACTCAGATTTATGAGAGGATCTTTTGTCTGGTCTTATCTCTAATTAAAGTCCTATGAGATCATGATCTAAATTTAAAACTGGATGACTACATGGGATTCAAGCCCTCATCTTTCTCTGCCATAATGTGGAAAGTGCCATTGTGCAAAAATGAACCCTTATCCACATTTTCTGAGCATGCTGCCAAATCTCTCAGAGGTGATTAAGAACCTTCCCATTTGGAGATCCTAACCTATAAAAATACTCATTAAATTAGCAGTATGATGTATTGTGCGACTACATTCTTATTTAACTTTCCTTTTTTCTGTAGTATGCATGTATTTTTCAAAATTTAATTTCATGCAACTTCGAAATAAACAAAATGTCATCCCTAAGTGTGCACTCTGTTTGTGTTTTTATAGGATTCAACCAAAGCCATACCTTTGCTTGTGGAGAGCTGCATCCGCTACATCAACCTACATGGTGAGTGTCAGTGCAGCTTTGAAAGATGTGAAATAAATGCTGTAGTGGCTGATGCTGACGGATGCAGGGATAAAGGCTTTGTCAAATAAAAGACCTAGAAGGTATGAATTTAATTTACCAAAGTCTTTTCTCCTTCTTGCCATGGGCAGCAACACTGGCTCTAAAATGTTGTTCCGTGTGATTGTGGGCAGTCAGGAGATCTTTTACACTTATAAACTAAAAGTGGGACATTATGAATAGTGCTGCAGGAGGCATTTAACTCCTTTTTTGTTGATCACATAAAGCCGCCTAAATCTTAACTGTCAAACTCTCGTGTTGGCATCTTTTCATTCTCTTCTCTCTGCAAACAACAAAACTGCATCACAGCCAGCATCTGACAGCTGAACAAGTACAAAACAGTGACTTCATTTTAATTCAGTCGTTCCCAAGCTGCTGCTGATAAAAATCATTGTTGTATAATTATGATATAAATCTGAATCTAGCCTTGTAATCAACAAGCTCTATTCTGCAGTGTGCTTTTCATTGTGTATAAACTAAAAAAGAAAATTATTCATGTATATTCACATCCAGGTATACTTCACATTTTATTTAACCCAAATCGAACGTAAAAAAAAAGGGAGAAATGGGATTCATTCATAAATAATTGTCGCCCATATGGTGACGATTGGTTTTACATCCCTGCACGATTACTTTAGACACCAGTGATCAAAACAAAAATGTAATTTATACTCTTCACACTCTTTTTGTCCACCACTGAAATGCACACAACAATTCATGGCTTACTCCCAAGGAGCTCATAGCCAGCAACTGATTGTGCCGCTTATGCAGCAATGGAAGTTCAGCTAGATCCAATGGAGGTGTTGGGCATTTGGGACCCAGCAGCTAGGCTTAAACTGTGACTATGACCAACATCCTTCTGCTGTTCCGAACAGGTCTTCAGCATCAAGGCATATTCCGGGTTTCAGGATCTCAGGTGGAGGTCAATGACATCAAAAACTCATTTGAAAGAGGTGAGAGGTCAACTGGAAGGTAACCTGACTGTGACCGTGATACGCGTGCTGGTAAATTTGCATTTCTGCCTCTCGTCCAGGTAACGACCCGCTGATTGACGAGGAGAGCAACCACGACATCAACTCTGTGGCTGGAGTGTTGAAGCTCTACTTCAGGGGTTTGGAGAACCCGCTGTTTCCCAAGGAGAGGTTCAATGACCTCATCTCCTGTGTCCGTAAGTACCGCAGACATACACTGAATGGTCCATGATAAAGACTGTAAAACTATTACAGAGAGGTGGTTTCATAACCCACAGCTCACAGTGACCAGGACACCAAATATTTTAATGCTTCAGAAAAGAATCAGTTGAGTCCAAATTCGCTCAGCTGTCTTTATGGGCCTTGCTTTGTCGGAACAGGAAGGGGGCATCTCCAGATTGTCTTGGTATGCTGAAGCATTCAGACTTCCTTTCACTGGAACTAAGGGGCCGAGCCCAACTCCTGAAAAACAACCCCACACCATAACCCCCACCCACCCACCAATCTTTACACTTGGTTCAATGCAGTCAGACAGGTACCGTTCCCCTGGCAACCGTCAAATCCAGACTCCTCCATCAGACTGGCAGATGGAAAAGTGTGACTGATCCCTCCAGAGAACACGTCTCCACTGCAGAGTCCAGTGGTGGCGTGCTTTACACCACTGCATCCGACGCTCTGCATTGAGCTTGGTGATGGAAGGATGCAGCTGCCATGGAAACACATCCCATGAAGCTCTCTGCACACTGTTCTTGAGCTGATCTGAAGGCCACATGAAGGTTGGAGGTCTGCAGTGATTGCAGAAAGTTGGTGACCTCTGCGCATTATGTGCCTCAGCATCCGCTGACCCCACTCTGTGATTTTATGTGGCCTAACACTTCGTGGCTGAGTTGCTGCCACTCCCAATTGCTTCCACTTTGTTGGAATATTTAGCAGTAGAAGCAGTCTGCATGCCTATGTTCTTGGTTTTATACAGCTGTGGCCATGGACGTGGCTGGAACACCTGAAATCCATGATTTGGACTGGTGTGTGAATACTTTTTGCAATATAACGTAGCGAGTAATCCAAGCCAGGCAATGACATATTAATGACTATAATTTCCTTTTATGGATGAGCTCATCTCGGACGTTCCATTGGCTGAAGCAGCAAAGCAGGCAGTGTTTTAGGAGAAAGAGAGGAGAAACATGATCACATATCACTCCTAATAAGAAGTTAATTAAAAGGGAAATGTGCAGCACCTCAAAGTACTGTCAGCACAGCTTGTTGTTGGTCAGTACTGCAGATTTAGAGGTTAAAGCTTAGCTCAGTGTGTTCCTACTTATACCTGATGCCTTTCTTCTCTGAGTCCATAACTCCATCAAATCCCAAACATACGGCTGTGGTACAAATAGTGTGACCGGCACAATTCAAGGATATCAGTATATCCATTCTAAATCTCAAATTCAGGGCATAAACTTACCTATGAGACATTTATATTTATGTATTAGACTTTTTTTTTCTTTTGCAAATATTTAGAGTGTAAAATGCCCGAGTCAATTTTATTCATTATTATTTGTTAAACAGATACTCAGGTATACAGAATATACACAGATCTTTCAGATGTTCTACACTCACCTGACACTTAGTTGCATCTCACTAGTCTCATTGGACTCTCTTTGGGCTTCAGAGTTGCCTTAATTCTTCACGGCACAGATTCAACAAGGTGCAGGAAACATCCCTCAGAGATTTTTGTCCATATTGACACAACAGCATCACACAGTAGCTGCAGATTTGTCGACTGTACATCCATGATGTGAATCTCCCGTTCCACCACATCCCAAACGTGCTCGGTTAGACTGAGATCTGTTGACTGTGGAGGCCATTTTAGTACAGTGAATTCCTTTCTGCGTCCTTCTCAGTTGGTATTAAGACGCCCAAAATGTGCAAATAAAGTATCCCCCGCACCATTACATCACCAGCAGTGACTAATGTTTTTGTGTTGTCTGCACCAAATTCTGAGCCTACCATCTGAATGTCACAGCAGAAATTGAGCCTCATCAGACCAGGTAGCATTTTCCTGTCTTCTATTTTCCAGTTCCAGTCCATTCTTAACTGATTCAGCAGTGGCAGCTGGTGTGGTCTTCCTCTGCTCTAGTTCCCCTGCTTCAAGGTCCAACGTGCTTTGCCACTTGCACCTACTCATCTCGACTCGACTCAGTTTTTAGGGTTTTCCATTAGGTGGCAGTACCTGGTACTGGGACCTTTTTAGTACCTACTCAGTTGCGCTTCCAGGCGCACTGAGTCAAGCTGAAAGTGTGACATCAACACAGTGCATGCCACTGATTGGCCAGGAAGTGATGTCACCAGATGAGTCATGAGCGCCAGCAATTCACAAGGATCAAACCCACCATTTTTGAAACCCTGATCAAGTAGGTACTAGTGGAAAAGAGGCATTAGAGATGCTCTTCTGCATACCTTGGTTGTATTGAGTGTATCTTTGTGTTACTTTTGCCTTCGTATCAGCTTGAAGCAGTCTGCTCATTCTCTGACATCAATGAGGCATTTTCTGCCAGAGACCTGCCGCCGCTCACTGAATAGTTTCTCTTCTTCAGATCATTCTCTGTAAACCCTAGAGATGTTTGTGTGGGAAGATCCCAGCAGATCAGCGGTTTCTGAAATACTCAGACCTTTCTTCTCCATTCTGATGTTCAGTTTGAACTTCAGTAGGTTGTCTTGACCACGTCTACATGCCTAAATGCATGCATTGTTGCCATGTGATTGGCCGATTACACATTTGTGTAAATAAGCAGTTGAACACGTGTGCCTGAAAAAGTGTACACATTCCTCCATAAGCTGCTTTATTATATTTCTTTAAGTACTTTTTACCTGGGATGCACTCTGGGGTTGAAGGAGACTTCACCATGTGGGTTGGAGGACCCAGGGATTGAACTACCAACCTTCTGATTAGTTCTAGTTGCTAGACGCTAGCTTGCACATGGTGAGCTAGCGTGAGCTACGTGTAAACAGGAGCTACAGACTGCAGTTCACTTACCAGGAGAAATTAAGCAGAGCGCCACCTAATCCAGTTAATTGTCCAGTTAATTGTGTGGCGTAGGTGCCGTGAAATCTGACTGAGAACTCGACTTTCACTTGCTCTAACACTTGAGAGTGAACCGTTTGTGCGGCTTCCATCTGCTGCAGTGAAGCTCAGCATGAATCTCTGTCTATCTGTTCAGCCCACACGCAGTCACTTTCCCTCTCAGTTTCCTCGTCTTTGTTTCTCGTTAGTGTCTCTTTGTCTCTCTGAAACCCATCCCCTCCTCAGCAGAGACATGGAGCCGCCTGCTTCCCTTTCTGCGGCACCAACTGGTGTGTTTCAGGATGTGTCATCGTGTTACAGACTCCTCGTGGCGTCTCGGGGACTCGTAATAACTTCAGACTATGTGCATTTTCCTGCTGCAGGAATAGAAAACTTGTACGAGAGAGCGCAGTGCATCCGTAAGATCCTGTTGGGTGTCCCGAGGGCGACGCTGGTGGTGATGCGTTACCTGTTCGCCTTCCTCAACCAGTGAGTATCTGCTTACACAAAACCAGGCCCTCACAGCTTATGATAATTGCCCATTTTTGTGTTTTCCCAGCTAGGTGGGGAGAGGCCTCTCTTGTAGTGAAAGGGGTTCGAAGTGCACACTTGTATAGATGATAAAACACAGCTCATTTTGTTTCTGCAGCCTCTCAAATAAATATAGAATGAGAGAGCAGCATGGAGAGGCAGGAGGTGTGAACAGGAAGTGTGATGAGCTGGTGCGATGTACCAGCCGGGTGATGTACTGGTGTGTTTATTAGCAGGGCTCTGAAATGTATTCAGCTTCAGCGTTATTAAACCAGGAGCTTCACGGTCGAGCGCAGTGGAGACATTTCCATAACTATTCAAAATGAAAGCTGCAATAATAGAAAAGTCCCAGAGTTTATTGGATACAGCCTTTTAACTTCAGGACTGTATTAAGGAACGCATTTTTAAAACAATAATTTGATGGGCAAACACAAAGCAGAGCACCACATAATGAGCTGTGGAGTCGTAACTTTCAGCAAAATTTGCTGAATGATTTTACAGCACCGCAGAGAAAGTTAGACGTTATTGGAGCAAGAGGGTTATAATTTTAAGACCAGAAACAGATAAACCAATAAATGAAAGAATTAATGTTTTTAAATAAAATAATTCCAAAAACTTTGCGATTATTTTGCCTGGTAAAAATTCTGGATTATAAGGTGAACAACAGCCGTACAGTTCTAAATTAAGCCTAAGAACAGTAAAACCATGAAAAGTCATTTTTAAATCAAAGTCTCTGGCTGCAGCGTCCACATTTGAATATTTGAGGTCTTTCTTTATCATTTTTGCCGCTGTAAATTGTTCTCAACCAGACTCCATTCAATAAAGGGTCGATTTGAAGACCACAGTGATTTACTAATCTGCAAGGTCATCTGTTAAATTAGCACCAACTCAAACGCATCAAAAGGAAAACATTTGGATAATCGTTTAGTCATTTTTTCAAGCAACATAAAAATATCATTGTGATAATAAATTCAATACTTTTTAGGTTTTGGGGCCGCTACTTCCACAAAACAAAACATCTGATGATGCAAACTCAGAAACATTCATATTTTTATTATTTTATTATTCTTTCATTAAACTTCATAGAACCATGGTAACGTATAAACATAAAGTATTATTTAAAGTGTTTCGGGTTTCAATTAGAGCTGCGAGAATTTGTTCACTTAATTACCTGTTCAATTTATGTAATGATTCTTATTCGTCTGATTTAGGCAAATTATCAAATATTCACTTCCTCCGTGAAGATTTGATGGTTTTAATGATCTTTTATGGCAGTAAACCTTTCCTCTAATAAAAAGCATCAAGACTGTTTTCTTGCTTTTAGTCTCATGTACCAATCCGCATGGTCGCCTACTGAAGCCAGCAAATAGCACACTGTGAAACTGGAGGCTTTTGCATAATTAATCTTTTGAGTCATATTTAAGCAACTGTTTACATTTTTGTTGCTTAAATATGACTC
>VUQK01028953.1:28759-45681 GCA_015106715.1 Bujurquina vittata | reverse complement strand
TGACTCAGTCGTCCTGACACAGTCGTGCTGACAGTCGTGCTGACTCAGTCGTGGTGACACAGTCGTGCTGACAGTCGTGCTGACAGTCGTGCTGACACAGTCGTCCTGACACAGTCGTGCTGACAGTCGTGCTGACTCAGTCGTGCTGACACAGTCGTGCTGACAGTCGTGCTGACTCAGTCGTGCTGACACAGTCGTGGTGACACAGTCGTGGTGACACAGTCGTGCTGACAGTCGTGGTCACAGTCGTGCTGACAGTCGTGCTGACACAGTCGTGGTGACAGTCGTGGCGCTCTTTGACCGTGCAGCATGAATGAATGAACACTAATTACAGAAGTCGACGCCTGAAGATTTGAAGTTTACTTGTGTTGTTGTTGTGTTGTTGTTGTTTTGGCCACAACCA
Organism: Bujurquina vittata; assembly: GCA_015106715.1. NCBI lineage: Eukaryota > Metazoa > Chordata > Actinopteri > Cichliformes > Cichlidae > Bujurquina > Bujurquina vittata. The sequence goes on along the minus strand of VUQK01028953.1, from coordinate 45,278 downwards.
TCAAAGTTACATTTATAGGAAAATGAAAGTAAGCTGTATTTGATGGGGGAGGAAACATCAGCTGGTGAATTCTGCTTTGAGTAGCCAGTAGCACAGGAAGTAATGTGTTCACTGAATACCGGAGCATTCTCAATGCAAATGTCCTGCGGTCACTCAAGACCTCAAAACCCTGCATGCTGCTAATCCATCATGAGCTATTGAAGAAAGGCAAGAAGAATTCCTAATTCAAGTGCAGAAAGACTCTAAAAATGGTTGCTGTTGTTTATGCCAAAGTTACTGATCTTTTGCCATCTCGTAGATTCAAAAACAACAGTGCAAAGAATATTCCATTTCATTGTCTGCATGCTGCAGGGCTTGAATTTCTTTTCACTTCAGAAATCAACAAATTGAGCCAATTAGCTCTGGGCTTCCCAAACTGTTGCTTCCAGCTGTTTCCAATAAGTAGTTTTATTGAAACTCCGTAAACAGAGAATAATTAAACAGTCACTCGAAGGGTCCAATGTAATGTGCAGTTTCCAAATGCAATCAAGCAGCAGTTTGCAGACCGCGCATGGCGCAGAAGCATGAATACGGAATAGCGTCGCGTGGAAAACGTGTTTGGCTCAAAGTAATGATGTCAGAAATTGTGACGCTTTATGAGGAATTGCCCTGGCCCTTTCAGTTTGTTTAATAATTTAATGTGTGGAATTAATAAAGCCTGCAGATTTTAGTTGATAGCATTTCAGTCTGAATCCCTGATTTAGTTGATAGCAAACAAAGAGGAAGGATTATGCTGTCGGTTTAGCAGAATGCAGCCTGACTGCATGCTGCTGGAGGTCTGTGCATGAGGCTTACATATGAAATGCAATATAAAAACACTGTCAAATGTTCCTGTGTGGCAGTGTGGGCTGTTCATCTGCTAACCCTGCTGCAACCTTGAGCCATCATATCATAACGTGAGAACCAGATGATGGCTGCCATGACAGCCACACTGTGTGACTGAGAAGGCAGGTGACTCAACAGGTTCTCCTGAGCAAAGTGCTAAAAGAGGATGCATTAGATTCTGCTTGGATCATGGGATCGGAAATTTGCTGTCTAAATTCTCGTAATTATAGGCCATAATCTTAGTGCAGTGGTCGGCACTGTTATGTCATGCAGGAAAGTTCTGGATCTCGCTCTGCTGCCCTTTTCCTTTGCAGCTTGCATGTTGCCGCCACGCCTGTATGGGTGCAGCACGAAGGCATCCACGGCAGGGTATGTGGTGATTGTGAAATGGCTGCAGGCCTGAATCTGAGTGTGAATGATTTCCTGTCCGTCTGCTTTGGTCTGTGATCAACTGGTGATCCACTGTCAGCTTGGGGTAGCCAGCAGCCCCCTTTCTCACCCTCTAAAGCGGCGCTTCAGACTATCCCAGCTCACAGAGGCTTCTGTCGTCAGGGGTGATGAGAGAACTAAAGTACACAGTCCCAAGAACACGACTCCCAATATGGAAGGATAAGGGGAGAAGGCTTAGGGGGCAACAATATTCCCATCAGCTTTTCAGTGTCCTCCTCATGTTTCTGATTGTGCAATAACATTCCAAGTATTGCATGCACAAAAAACACTTCAGTTTTTGCGGTGGCACTTGAGCGTCTGAACGCTGGTACTGGTGCGGTCGGTGTCGCCCTGTATAGACTGCTTTAAAGAGTGACAAGGCAGAGAGGGTAACAAACAGAGTGCCAGCACCCCTCGTGACTACACTATGAAAATGCTCATTTCAGACTTTTTGTCATGTAATTCATAGAGTCTCACTGATGTATCAGTGAGCTGATACATCAGTGAGACAGCGAGGAAACAGCGAGGCTCAGAAGGAGTTCGGTGGCTGCAGCCTCGCTGCTGCACAGAGCCCACCATTCTCATCACGTTTTAAGGGCGACTTATAAAATAAGACGGCTACAATAACGCGCTCTGTGTCAATGCATGATGTCAAAAACCTGCTTTGCAGTGAATTCATTGCAGAATTTGCAGACTCAAAAAGGGCCATTTGCTGAAAAAACAACATATTCACAGCAGTAATTAAGCCAAAACTGTACAAAAAAAATAAATTAGTTGAATTCTGTTTATTTGCAAATTTTAATGTACTTCTAATATTTTATTTTAAAAAAGGCTCAAGTGGTTCAATGAAAAATCTCCAGAATGTGGCTTTTTTATCCAATTAATCGATTATGTGATAAAAAGTGAGTGGATTACTAAAATATTGGTCAGTTGCAGCCCTGTTGTCGTTGCATGTGTGAAACTTTTACCTCCATCATGTACTGGTCCACAACATGCAGTTCAGTCACGGGTCCTTTGTAGGATTTGTACTTTTCCACATCTTCCATGGTGGGGACGTACCTTAAAGATAAAAAGACAAATAAATACAGTTTTCACTCTTCTGTTTTTCCATGAATAGAATAGAAGAATAGAATGCCTTTATTGTCACTATACAGGATGTACAATGAGATTGGATCATTGGATCAGATGTATGTAAATGTTTTGGTTTAACAGTTTCTGCCAAATAACAGATGAAGCTGTTTTTGACCGTCCTGCTGTTTTTCCCCTGAAAAGGGGACTTCGTACTCTTTCGAGCTTAAATTAGTCCCTTGTTGGACCGTCTGGTCTCTCAGTCCGGTCTAATCAAACCGCACTCACATGCTCCCGATAACTCACATTAGCTGCGGCTGTTGTGCTTCATTTGTAATCAGTAATGCCTAAAGATATTCTTAAAATTTGATGCTTATTAATCTCAAATCATTCATATTTATCTAGTGGGGCACAATTATACTTAAGCTTTTCAAGGGCCGTAACAATCTGGGTCCTTCAATTTTATGTGAATTTTGAAGACAACGTCCGACTGACTTGAGAGACTTTCGGCAGCAGCCTGAAGAAATCTGCCCATGTGATATTTGATTTATTTTTCATTTATTTATGTATTTATTGACTCTGGGCCTCTACCATATGTCATATGAGTTGTCTATGATCATTTCTTTTTTTTTCATATCTGCCTTCATGTCTACAGTGTGTGTGTGTGTGTGTGTGTGTGTGTGTGTCCTCTCAGACAGTTGGTCTCATCCAGCTTTTATGCCTCTATTCTTTGATAGGTTTTACACATTCACACATCCCTGCACACGATTAGATGTGTGTTTTGTGTGCTCTTTGTGTGTCTTTTAGTCACAATGTGTTCAGGGACTGGAGATAAATGATAAGCTATGTGGCTAAATCTGACAGGCAAGTGTAATTAATGAAGATTAAGTCAATTTATGTGGTCATTTGTTCATTATCCAAGGTCAATAAACATCCAAATATTGACTTTTCTGTTGAAAGGATGTCTAAACAGAGCAGAGGCAGATTTTAGTTTTTTCGAGCTGATATGGTTTTGTTGTGGGGCGGCACAGTGATGTGGTGGTTAGCCTCACAACAAGAAGCTCCTGGGTTCGAATCATGACCAGCATGACTGGTTGTTTGTCTCTGTGTGTTAGCAATAGACTGGTGACCTGTCCAGGGGGCAGGTCCTCCTTCGACCCGCGCCACCCTGAATTGGACAAGCGGGAGAAAAAGGGTGGCTGGATGATACCGTTGTCACCAAATTTGCCCTGATTTACAATTCTTCCACATATGGAACTACAAAGTATCCTTCTAATCCACACAGAGGGAACTGAGGGTGGTGACGGCTCACTGAACAAGTGACTGCAGAGTTGATGTTATTAAAAATAAACATAAAAATCATTAAATATGATTTTCAAAAGAATGAAAATCAAGAATGGAGGAAAGCAAATCCAAATTTCCTTCCAGAACTGATACCTTTTTTCTGTGTCACAGTGAATATTTTATTGCTGAGGGGGAAAGCCCCCATCCTCAAACAGTCTGCTGTATGTGGAGTTATGAATGTAATTTCTGCTGGTTAACAGCACTCGGTCTGCTGCTGCGCATTGTTGCCGTCTTGTGCTTTTCCTTTGATAGAGCCACATATATAAGCTTTAAACCTGAGAATTATTTCATATTTGTGTGCTGTGCCAGGTCAAAGGGTAAAAGCACATAAAAGGCAGCAGTCCCAAACATCCTTTTTTGTTACATTCAGACTGACTTTAAACATTTATGTTACATTGGAAGATTATTTTCTTTTTTTGTCACATGACCTTTGGTCCCGTATGTCATCACATGTCCCCATAAAGTGGTGCCCTTAGACTGCTTTCCAGCGGCCTGGGGAAAGGCGAGCGATTCAAAGTAACGCTGATGCTCCTCGTCAGCGAGACGTTGACGGGAGAGCCATCTACTCCCTGGCACTGAATCTGAACCTCTCTCGTCTTAAATTGGACTTCCCACTTGTGTCATTGCTGTGCGTTCTGACCTCAAACTGTACACATTTGCTTTCTCAGCCCGTGTGCCGCTGAAGTAGCGCCGGTCATCAATATTGCAGCACCTGTTGGGAGTGGTTCTTTCAAGACTGTATTCCTCGGGACGATGCCACCGCGCATTAAAATATATATTATCTTTTCACAGAATAAATAAAGTCCTCCACACGGTACATTAGATCAGTTTTGCCCTCCAGGAGGTCACTAAGTAAACTGCAGGTAAGAATCAGGAAGCATTTTACCCACTTGCTGCATTTTATTCCTGAGGGCATGTCAATAGTTTCCATCTCTGCAAATAACCCAAGATAAAACTTTTATCACTAAGCTGCTCTGGTAAAAGGTTCTGGCATCTGCTCTTTAGTATTAAAACACTGCAAAGCGAGTGTCTTCCTCACATGAATTGGCAGCGGTTTCCCCCGTTTCACGTTGTCCTGGCAGCAACATAGACTCACATCCCTGCTGATGATTTGCTCAGCATCTAGTTTCCAGAGGCTTTACCTCTGCCAATGGAAACAGGCATGGACCGCCCGCGGACTTGGGCACAAAAAGACGCTCACCTCTCAGCTTCAGTTGTGACACCATAAGGAGTGAATACAAATCAGCGCTTTTTTGGCGCCAAGTCATACCTCCTCAGAGAGGTGATGTGCTCATCAGACAGGCCTCCATCTTTCTCATTAATGATGAACAGTTTGTCCTTCAGCTCTCCCGGTTGCACCGGAAAACTTTTGAGGAAAATGTCTAGGAGAACAATAGATTAGAAAAAGTCAACACACTCAGTGGTACATGAAAGCTTTTCTCTTGACAGATAGGCCTCTTATCCTGCGATGAAATGACTCAAAAAGCATTCTGAAGACAAAGGGTCCTTTGCTTAATTACTTTCTTCCAAATGCCTAAGGGAAATGCACAAATTTGCATTCTATCAAGTCAAAGCTGATGTGATTTTTTTTTTTTTTTATAGGAAATGCCTCTGCATAATTCAGCAGCTGTGGGAAGACTTCATTTTGAGCACCAGTGTTTAGACATGTATGTAATATGAAAAGTGAATTTTATAAAACACACTCATTGAAGCAAAACCATCTCTAATTGTAATTCACTGTGTCGTCAGGCTAAATGAGCGAAAGCCTCCGTTGTGGATGCTGATAATTCCGTGAAAGACGTGTTAAACGAAGAGTTTGATAGTGTGAGAAATATCTTCATACGCTTTCTCTCAGAGGTCGAAAAGGTTTGTGAGCTGCTCTGAAACCACAGCAGCCGTTCATCTTAGCATGACAGCTTGTTACACTCCTCTACCTCTAACACTCGTTTACTGATTGTGCCTATAATGTGTTATTTTTTTTAAATAATCTGATAAGCGTCCGTGCTGTCTTTGGTGACTGCTCACCTGCGTCTAACCTGCATGATGAGCTGCTGCTGGTCAAACCTTCAGACGTGCACTGCAAGTGGGCTCAATCCTATCCAACTCCAAACCACTGTCCATAGAAAGGGTGATTTTCTACATTTGCAGGCCAAAGTAGTAGTTGAACTGTTGAATCCGAACCATCAAACTGATTAAAAATGGGCTCATCATGTTAAATGAGGAGCACCGAGGTACAAAGCTGCAATCATCACGTCTCTAAATCCTTGACATTAAAGACTTGAGACAGTAATTCCCTTACCAGGACCAACAGAGGACGAATCACAACATCAAACATCCATAACAATTTTGAAGAACTACGAGTCTCCTCGTGAGTACGGCTTCGGCTGTCTCATCTAGCCCGAAACGCACACACAAACACACGCGCACAAGTGCAAATTAAGCCCTTTGTTGGCTGGCACTCAGACAAACTGGGCAATGCCCCGGCAAATTAGAGTATGGAGATGGAGAGCGTATCCCATCGGGCGCAGGAAGCCACAGGTGTACTTTTAATTAGGAGTGCGACATTTTCAGTCATTAAATAGGCAGCATGCCGCGGGGCTCTCAAGGTAAATAACCATATGAGTCGGACACACAATCTAAACAGAGCTGCACTTTGATCATACAAATCCACAATGGATCTCATCTAATTATGGAACTGTATTCCTCTATTGCATTACTTCAGTACAATCTCCAGGTGCTGCTACTTTCTGCTTCTACTTCATTACATTTCAAAGGATAATACCATACTTTTCACTCTTCCTCTATTATCTGACAGCTATAGTTTGCATTATTTTAAAACAAATATTCAGTTCAAATATGAAAAAGCTAAAGCCAAATGTGTGCATGAGAAAGTTGCCTTTGTATTATTGTCACCATTCCTCCAACAATCCCTCCAATCAGTGCTGAGACTGGGCGCCACTGCACATACAGTAAAGTATAAAGATACAGTAACGAGCGCTGTGATGACCACACTGTCAAAAGAATGATGAACACGAGGCTGAAGTTATTTTACTTTAAATTCTGCAATAAATGCCATACTTTTGCTTGCACTGGAGCATCAGTGAAGGATGTGAATCCATCTTTCAGCACTGACGCGACACTTGACCCGAGCACAAACCGTTCTGTGTGATTACATTTAATTCCCTCTGAATCTTCCTTTAAACTTGGAGGTGGCGTGCAGCGCCACAGCTATCAGTGTTACACAAACACGCGTTCATAGACGAGCCTTGTATCGCTGTCCTTCATCTGAAGGTATTTTTCTAACAAATGCAATCAAAAAGAAATCCATATGAGCTGCAATCGTGCTGTGCTTAAATGCAGCGCGCACGTTTATGGATCAATGCAGCATTGTTCTACGAGCGCTTGATGCAGCTGATGGTCTTGTTTGCCCGTAAGGATCATGCTGATTACCATATTAAACCCCTCAAAACAACACAACAATAGTAACACAACCACCTGCTCAAGCTGTCTAATTCCATCTGCCTCAGTGTGCAACTGCACACAGCATAGTGTTTCCAAGAGGCTGTGGATACAGTAAGAGTGCCGATGTATGTCTGAGGCTAATTATCACTTCTGACCTTGTTAATTAATTATTGATCACATATGTGTGACGCTATCATATTGAGGTGGGGTCTCACCGAGCTGAAGTATTCCTGGCTTTGTAAAAGATGTGAGATTTTGCTCCCGGTGGAACGGCATCGGATGAATAAAGTGTGGCAAAGAATGAGATCTGAGATGAATAAACAGCATGAATTTAGGCAGGTTTTGGTGATAAACATGCAAACAGAAGCAAGGGGACGGGAGGGGGGGCTGCTCATGTGTGAACGGTGGGGAGTGGAGGAGGGGGTGCTAAGGGATCCAGAAAGGAAGTGAGATTACCAAATGATTCTTTTTTTACAGATCATGTGTTTTTAAACAGGCAGAAATCCCCTCTGGACTAAGTCTGTTCTAAACGACAAAAACATGACAAAAGTTGCCTCACAGTCAGATACAAAATTCAGCAGTGCAGCATGGGTAATTAAGCATGGCTTCAGCTTTAGCATTTTAGCTTCCTCATTTTCCACTGGAGCAGGGATATAGAGGCAAAGCGTTCAAGTTGGCTTCAAAATAATGTGTTACATTATTGCAACCTGCTGCATTGTGAAACAAAGCCAAAGTGAAGTGCAGCGTTACGGCACAAATAAGCATGTTTATCAGGGTTTTGTCAGCTGCACAGTGACGATTTTTTAAAGCACTCTTTAGAAATTTATGAAGATAAAAATTTTGGGTGTGGCTGCCTTACGGGGCAGCGAGGCTCAACGCATTTAGGTATAAGATGAGCTGCTGACACTCAAAGCGAGCATCAGAATGGGGCTGAATGGGGATTTAAGTGTCTTTGGGTGTGATTGTTGGTGCCTGACGGGCTGGTTTTCCTGGGATTCTCCCACACAAACATCTCTAAGAATGGACTGAAAGAGAGAACGTGTCCAGTGAGCAGCAGTTTTCTGGGTGAAAATCCCTTGTTGATGCCAGAGGTCAGAGGGGAAGGCCAGACTGCTTTGAGCTGATAGAAAGGGAGCACACATCAACATCACATCAACCTTGAAGCAGATGGAGTAAAGGTACCGCAGACCGCTCTGGGCGCCACTCCTGTCAGCTCAGAACAGGAAATTAAGGCTATAATTGGACGGGCTTATCAAAAGGTGAAAAAATGTTGCCTGGTCGGATGAGTCCAGTTCTGCTTTCAGATGGTGCCGTCAGAATTTGGTGTCAACAGCATGAAAGCCTCGATCCCTCCTGCCTCGTATCCCTGGTTCAGGCTGGTGTACTGTTACCATCTACTGATGGCTGCTTCCAGCAGGGCAGCATGCATCATCACAATAACAATGAGATCACCGTACACAAATGGCCTCCACAATCACCACGTTTCAGTCCAGCTTTGTGTCGTCCCATCACTGATGTGCAGCCAACAAATATGTGTAACGCTATCATGTGAGTGTGGAGCAAAATCTCTGAATGTGTGCAGCACCTTGTTGAATTGATGCCAAGAAGACTTAAGGCAGCTTCTTAAAGTCATGCAAAATCCATTTTTTTAGCCCTTAAATACATTTTGTTGTGTACTTTCAGTGTGTAACAGTGCAGGAAATGTAAATGCATGCTGTTTGGGTGTATATTCTTTTTGGGTGATAATTTTCAGTCTGTTTTCTCATTTCTGACGTCGCAGTAGTTCCTGTGGAACTGCTAAATAAGGTCGTGGACATCCGGCCGCCACTTTTTTCACGCAGCGATTTTGTAGTCCAGTTTAGTTTTGCCGAAGTTGCACGTAGGCTAGTCAGAATATTCGGTTGTTGTTCAAAGTGCTAAAATTCATCACAGTTCAGAGTCCTCTGGTGAACATGAGACACTCTCCACACACTAACCCGGGGAAGAGGCACTCTGGCCCGGCTAAAATTCATCACAGCGCTCCCCTGGAGCTCCTCCATGTATTTGTGGTGGTCATGGTGGGCATCTCTACTTAAACTGTTGAGCCCACGTAAGAAAACTTAGCTCTACTCAGCAAGCATGAGTCCATGGTTACTTCTTACTGGCCGAACGTTCAATTCTAACCATGCTAAAGTCGAGGTTTCACAAACCAGCGGACGTCATGGTGGCTACTTCCACCTTTTAGATACAGTCAATGCTTACACACTGACACACAATGACTATACTCCAATACTGCAACGCACATGCACACCCACTGCTCCTTTCTGCTTCATACTTTTACTTCAGAGGCATTTCGAACTTTAGTAGTAAAATGTCACTTTCATTATTAGCTTTAACAGAACCAAAGAAGTAGAAGGAGTGCGGCAGATGGTTTCTCGTGTTCCTCAAACGTCTAAATTTCTCTAAGGCTAGCAGCAGAAAGACGCACGGCCTTGAGTTGCCTTCAGGCGCTCATCTCACGGCTCCTGCAGAATCATAGTTTCCAGGTCAGGGAGGAGCCCTTGATACAGAATTCTGTATCAAGGCAGGAAATCACTGCCGTTGTCGCTCAGATCCCCTATCCATATTTTATGAATATGTGAACTCTAATTATGTTGCCAGTCTGCACATTCATGCTGATTCCATTTAGCAGCCCACCACCACGGGTATGGCGTCACAGTAACTATGCTGCTCGGAGGAAGCCTCTGAAATGTCCTCCACTGGCATGTCTCTTGAAATATAGAAGCCACATACGTTCAGTTAATCAAAAGTGAAAAGCCATTAGTGAGAAATAGAATATGTTCCAGTCCACAATCGCTCTGCAGAGTCCACTGGGCAGGGGTGTCACTGCTGGATTGGTGACATACTGCCCCCTGCAGACACAAATGCAGATGATGCATGTATGTTCCAGTAACTGTCTAAATCAAGAGAACACCGTTTTTAAGCACTAATACGGTTGTCAGGTCAGTGTTCTCTTCTCCGGGCGTAAAATCAAATTTATGAAAACTCAAAAGCCTTCCTGACGATAATGCTGCTCTGTCTGTGCGCTGCTTCCCTCTGGTGGCTGTGTAAACACACTCTCTAATTTCCAATTCACTGGAGAAATAAGCTCCTTTATTTGACTTAATCCGGAAGAATGGCTTTTCATTACAACATGGAAATTATACTTATTATTTTCCTGAGGAAATCTAATCTTCTCGCTAAAACGCGGAAAATTATGTTTCCGCCGACAAGATTTACAAGCAAGTCCAAGTCAGAAGTCACGGACGTATTTATTGTACTCACTGAAGTTGTGTGCAATCTTCTGGTTGAGCATAATATGCTGGGTATTGTTTGGCTCAACGGCACCAAATGTCCCAGGATCTTTAACAGCAAATTGCTTGTGCAAGAGTGATGTGTCAATTTCAATCCTCCCAGAGCTTTCCTGTATCCAAAACGATTTTGCAATCTGCCAACAAACAAATTAGTTCAGTATTGAGACAAGTTAATTTTATGAGGAAATCAATGTTAATATTACAAAAGAACAGCGCTTGAAAAGAAACAGACAAAACAGAGAACAACTGGCAACAATAATGCAGAAAAACCGAGCTGAAACTGACCTTTTTGTTTTTGCCTGAACAATGAAATGCAGCACTTAAATATGAAAGATTCACACCCATGGGAACTTTTGTGAGTGTTACAAAAATAGGATATTTCAATGGCGTCTAATGAATGGAGCTAAAAGGAGGCAGTGTTACCTTGTCTGAGCCAATAAGATCCCAGTGGAAAGCCTTGGTGCACGCTTTTACTGAATTTGTCTCCAATTTGAATGCTAAAGGTGGAGGAGGTGGGATGCATGGAGGGGGCGAAGGCCCTGTGCTGACCAGTGGGTCTGATTCACAGGTAGGAGGCTTTGGGACTGTGAAAGGGGGTGCGAGGACAGCATGGCTGGGTAAGGTCGCGGAGGAGGAGGGTGACAATGGGGCAACACAAGAGGAAGAGGGTGTTGACGGCATCTGAGGCTTGAAGATTTTAGGAGAATTCTTCCTGCGAGGTTTAGGAGTAGGCTTGGTGGGGTCAGCTGGAGGACGGGTGTGCTGCCCTGATGAGTGGTTCCCACCGCTCTGGGCTGGATCAGCATTGTTGTTGTCGGCAGGAGGGTTTGTGATGCTGCCAGCGCTGAATTCGCCACTGGAATCAAGATCTGTATAATTGTCCTCCGTGTCTTCGGGTATGCTCACATGTAGAAAGGACTTCCTTTTCCACTCTGAACACAGTTTTTCAATTGCTTTGACCCACGCATCCCGCTCCCTCTGGACAGTCCCCGGGGCAACAGTTTCATCTGGTACCCTGAACCTGCAGCAAATAAACAAACCCTAACGATTGTTCCTTATCAGACGACACAAGACTGGTAATTATCACTCCAGTTGTGTATTTATGATATTATCACTCAAATAAAGATGCATAACTGTTCAAATTAAAGTGAATTCATTGCAAAAATAGACTTTTGACTGACAATACCCACTCATACAAGGCCGTTAACTAATTTGACAAGAAGCTGGTGTGAGAGATTTCATTAACTGCCTGCTGTTATTGTGTTTCCACGTCTTAATAAAACTCACTTACTGGTACTCATTTTTGTGGGTGATTAGAGTGAACGTGTCGAAGCCGTAAAGCTTCTGCACGCTGGTGTCACCGTCTGACAGGTGAATCACGGTGGAAACGGGCACGGAGGGCGTCATCTCGCCGTCTGCGGTACCCCAGCCCTTCAACGGGACCAGCGTCAGCTGGCCTGGAAGGAGCTGGGCCTCATATCTAGAGAAAAATGGAGAAGTCATGCTCAGTGTCAGGCTCAGATACAGTACCTGTGTTACTATTAACTACATGAACTGGTGTATACTGTGTGTACTGTACCAAAGCATGCAGGCCTGTGAGCCCGATGCTCATTTATAAGCAAACATCTGCCAACATGTCTGCCTCACGCATTTACTTGTTGCTTTTTTCCAAAGCAAAAATGATGCAGCAAAAGCATCCTTGGACTCTGAAATGCCACGGTCAAGTCTTTGTAAGGAAAAGGAAGCTAAATGTTTTACTGAAGGCTCAAAAATAAGCATTTTGAGAATAAAGTGATTATCCTGTGCATTGCGTCAGTCACTGTCATAACATAGCAGCTCTTTCTGGATTGATTCAAATGTAAGTAAATCTGTTAAGAATCTGTTAACATGTTCCAGTAATGGGTGATGCCCGAGGAAACAATTATAGACTCACAACCAGGAACACTTCTGAGAAAGATAACAGCTGACTCGAGACGGTATCAGTGGATCAATCTTCCCGTCAGCATTCCAAAAGAAGGCAAATGATTATTTTAGTTGTCACTTAAGACAACTTAACAATTGGGTTCAAATTAGTTTGTGTTTGTGGGTCTTTCTCCAGTCAGATTTGTGTTTAAACTAAAAGCAGATTTGCTGTGTTGGGTTCATGTCAGGCCCAGTTTGAGAGCATAAGCACACATACTTACTTCACCCATCTGAATGATGCCAAGCCCCCTCGGTGCAGCAGCAGCATCCCCTCTCGGATGCTCTGTGACGCCTGAGGCTGCTCGTGGGATTCGGCATTTTCTTCTCCAGAATCATCGTATATGTTGCTATAAATGATCTTATTGACGAGCTGCATCATCTGCTCAAAAAGAGAGAATCAAAAGAGTCCCTGTGAAACCCCCAAAGGATGAAATGAAAGGGTATAAAAGCAAAATGGTTTCTTTTTATAGCTTAAATGCACCCAAATCAAGCAACAATGATCGCTCTCAGTAAACCTCATGAAGCAGTCTATGTTCACCTTGTGTTTATCCTCCAGCGACGTGGCTTCCAGTTCATAATCATGATGCCCTTTAAAGGAAATGGAGAATCTGGAACCCACTCCATCATCGCAGCTCTTGACAATACAGAAGGGAAGCTGCCGGTTGATAATTCCTTTCTCGATGCTGCACAGCATTTTGGTCCTGAAATCGATCTGGACGTTCACAGCGCGAGTGGTTAAATGAGAGGATATGAGCGTGTCGATAGCGTGCACTGTGTCAAACTCAAACATTTACTGCTGCATCCCTTTATCACCACCATCAGGCCAGACATCTCATTTGGTCATTAAACTGTTTTATGAACAAATAAACGAGCACTGCACTTCCCCTCAGCCCGGCCTGACTTTATCTTTAGTGCTAACGAGCAAATGTTGGCATGCTAACATGCTAAATGCACAACTCCCGCTTAATTTCAAGCAAAAGTTTGCACAGAAATTAGGGGGAGTGCAAAGTGCAACGTAATCCTTCTTTATCTTCTCCTGGGCTCTCTCGCAGCCCCTCGACCACCTTCTGTCTAACACTTCAGCCATTTCTGCCCTCCTTCTCTTTAGCATCACCCTCCCTTTAAGACAGATTTCTAAGTGGGTGCCCCTCATAAACAGAAGGTCTGAACGGCAGCAGGGTGGGGTACAGCCAGAGCACAGAGCTGACCACATTAAGAATTGACCTCTGACCTCAGAGAGGGTAGTTATTGAGTCGGAGGTGGCGGCTTACAGGGATTACTTATAAATGTGCTGCCCTCATTATCTGAAGCTTTGGTCACGATTAATATGAGCGCTCATGATTGTAACAGTGTGTGCATGCACGCCAGAAAACCATTAAAAGTATAACAGCTGCACTTTTACATTGTGCAGTTGATTCCTGCATCATGTGTTGTGTCATTAGCATGCAAGCCTGCAAAGCATCACCGCTTCAGGCAGCAGCGTGTTTGCGTATGAACTCACCTGAAAAACCCGTTTATGCCACCTGTAGTGGCCATGCTTGTGAACACTGAAGTTGTACTGCGATTGCGCTTCCAGCTCCTGCAACAGAAACCAAACTGTAATATATTAATACTCAGAGGGAAACCGCCACTCAAAGACAAAGCAGCATCGCTACCTTACAGTGTATTAAGGACAATAAATTGTTTCCTTGTAAGCCATCAGACAAAACCAACCTTCCACATTCTTTTATAAAAATAGCCCGTGAGTCTGAAGTGATCCAGCAGGTTGAGCAGCTTATTAACACCACACACTATAATAAACACTGTAAACTGGACTTTTCCCAAAGGTGCTGGGGGTGCATTTAGTAAATCTACATGTAAATTAGATTCTTTATCCATGTCTGTTGCATGAAGACATTGAGATTGTGGATTTTTTTTTTTTTTTGCTGCAGGTCTCTCTCCCCATCTTGTCCACATACTGCTCCGTGGTCAGGAAGTACCCTGGAGGGGAACCCCAGATCCTGTCTACAGCATCACTGTGCTGTGTTATGGTTATGGTGCGCTATGCTTGCTTCCCATTACTCAGAATCCAAACCGATGTGAATTTTCTCCTCAAAATCCCTTTTTTAAGTTCTGGAGTCTCCAAGATTGAAAGCACACACAACCTGGGGTCACCATGAAAACTGTGTACCTGCTACAAAAACCTATCAAATATTCTGTGAACCTTTATTTGCTATTTTTAAGGTAAGAATGAGGTTACCTTGTCATCTGAGTTCTGTTGTTTGATCAGCTGTTCCCCGTCCAGCCTGGCCTGCTTCAGAGCATCATCAATCGATAACTCGCCACTCTTGACCTTGTTCAGGATGTCCAGTTGCATCTCATTGCTCAACTGAAAGTGTAAGAATGTCAGAAGATGAACGCATGTTAGTACATTTTCTCTCCTTTTATTTCAGAGGTCGCCCCTGTGGCGAAACATCCATTGTGAATTATTAGCTTCATAGTTTCCAAAATGTAAAGTGACCATATTGAGAGACAACAGAAATATATTTTATATTTTTGGACCACCTAAAGAGCTTTTCATGTACTTCTATAAGGTGCTCCACAGACGTGCTGATTGGGTGTCATAAAGGAGAGCTGGCACTGATTTCTCTACATCACAGTGTGAGCAGTGCCAGCATGTGTCCGACCGCACCGATAAACCCGTGTTGCAACATACATAATCAGTTTAAAGGGCTGTTCCAGGAACAAAGTGTCGAATTTCTCAGTATATGTGTGCTCGTGTATATCTAAATTACTAACAAGAGGGAAGTCGAGTTCATTTGAGGAAGTAAAAATGATAAAGGGACACTTGTGTTCTAAAACAGCATTGTGCTTGTGACGTTAATGAAAGCAAAAGCTTCCCTGGAAGCGCCGGTACAGTAAAGCTGTTGTTATTTAGTGACTCAGATGCCAAAACTGTGATTTTCACAGTTTGGCACTTCCCTACATCATAACTGTAAATCTTACCTGCGGCATGTCCGTGGTGGTTTTATCCATCCTGGATGGATTGTCTTTTCTCTTCGATCCTAAACTCGGCATCCCGGCTCTTTAGATTACCTACAAAAATCCATGCAGGGTCTGACTTCAGCGAGCAGGTTCCCTTTTAGCTCGAATGTAGTGTTTTGCCGTGCAGTACCTGCACAGAGATCTACCTGAGTGACCGGGAGAGCAGAAATGATTTGTATCATTCCCTCTACCACCACCTCCCTCTTTCAGCTCAGGCTACATTTCTTCCTGCTGAGGCACTCCCGCTGTGTGGCCACACCTACAGAACAAGAGCATTGTCTCCAAAATAGAAACATCTGCAGACAGGTTGCACGTCTTTACTCGCAGGATTTACTCTGCTCTGCTTCTTTTCTCCAAGAGAGTGTGCTAAGGAAGCCTTAATAACATAATACTTTACTTCATTTTTAAAGCCCTTTAAAAACAGCAACTGCAGCAAAGTGCTTTAGAATGAAACAGAGTCAAAATAACAACAGTAATAAAACAGCAGGTACAAAATTAATGAGATCTCAAAGTTCAATGAAAGCCAGTGAAATAAAATGTGTCTTTAAAGAAGTTTTAAAAGTTGACGGGGTAATGATATGTAAGGGGAGATTGTTCCCTAAAATAGGGCTAAAAGCTCTATCACCTCTGATCTCAGGACCTCAATTAACAGCTGATCAGCTGATCTGAGGCAGCGAGTTGGGAAGTAAGGAGTAATTAGCTCAGACAGGTGTGATGGAGCTAAACCATGGAGACATTTGAACACAATAAAAGAAGTTGAAAACAGACTCTGTAGTGAACTGGTAGAAAATACTAGTGGAGCCTAGTAGTGATCAAAGCATGGCTCACCAACTCCAAGTGCTGCTTAAAGGAGGGCTTAACCTTAGTTAATTGTCTTAAATGATGAAAGCAAGAGTGTCCTACCGCTCCAGCCTGGCGATCTAATTCCAGTTCATAGTCAAGCTTGAAGCCCAGGTTAGACAGTCTGTTTTAAGTAAGGGGCTAAGGGTCCCGGGTCAATTTTAGATGAATCTGACAGAACGCTATCACTTCAG
>VUQK01028953.1:16153-28739 GCA_015106715.1 Bujurquina vittata | reverse complement strand
ATCACTTCAGTTTTATTGTCATTAACGCTTAAAAGATTAAGGGTCATCCCCGCTTTAATGTCCTCCAAACACAGCAATAATGATTTAATGGAGGGACATCTCTCTTCAGGGACATTTAAATATAATGTCGTCTGCGTGGCAAAGGAAGGAAATGCCATGCTTCCCAAAGGCCGCAAGTAGAACAGCAGTGGGCCAAGAATTGAGCCCTTTTAATACAATAAAAGGACTATTTTTTTTACTGAAAAGTGTACTTTCTTTTTATTATTATAGCATAACTTTAAAAATATGTATTGTAATTCATTAAAATTTAAAACATCAGGAGAATATGAAGGATTTTAAACTTGACAATACCAAATCCAAAAATATGCAGCCAGACGCTAAAGAAATGAATCCGTCCTGTAAAGACTCCATTAAATATATATAACTGACTATATTATAATTAACAAGACAAAAACATGACCTGCAGCACTGGTAACTTAAGTAAAAGACATATTTTTCATTGTTTTATGCATTGTGTTTGACAGATTTCTTGTGTTTAACCATCTGCGTTTTACATTAGTAAAACCCTACTAAACATTAGTAGGGTTAGTATGTTCTCCTTGTTCCTGCAGGGGTTCTCTGGCTTCTTCCCACAGTCCAAAGACATGCATGTTAGGCTCACTGGTGACTGCAGGTTTATGACACACAGGTGATCTGTACTGGGTACACCCTGCCCCTTACTCCATGGATGGATGGATGGATGGATGGATGGATTCAGGTGGCTTGGATGACAGAGTGTACATTTTCGACTGCCACTACACAAATACTTATTAAAGTGACACAGGTGATCATAACAGAAGAAATCCCTTCATGATCCGGGGAACCGTCCAGCAAAGGAGCAGCTAAATATCTGGTTCCTGCAGTCGTGGGGATGCACATTAAGGATTGAACGTCACACATCACTGAAGCGTCGTTTGTGCAGCAGGTTGTTAAAGCCGAGGCTTCCAAACCTGCACACTAGGACGGAGGTTTTGATCAGTTCTGTGTTCAGCACTGCTTTGTTTACACTCTGTGTATTATACTGTGGTATTACAAGATAGATGCTGTATTTTTTTGAGTACTTTTTATGATGCTGTGTACATCAGTTTTGTGTCCTTGTGTTCCCTTTTCTGTGCTTCCTTTTCTGGTCAGGAACGACGTGGGAAGTTTTTTTTTTTAATCTTTATAAGTTTTTAATATTTCTGGTTTGGGTTTTTTTTCATCCATCATCCACTGAATTTCTTCCCTTTATCGGGGTCGTGGGGCAGAGGACTGGAGCTTATCTCAGCTGTCACAGGACCAAAGGCTGGGTGGGTGCACACCGGACAGGCTGCCAGGATTAATACAAGACAAACATTCATGTTCACATTCACACCTGTAGACAATCACCAACTAACCTAACCCATGTGTGAACTGTGCTAGCTAACCACCGTACCACTGTACCACTTTACCACTGTCCTTGTGAAATGATTTAATAAAATAAACCCACAACTACTAATATGAAGCATAAGGGCTGACTACATGCCACACAATAAAAACAGGCCACACAAAGCCATTCATTAATGTACTCTTTGTATTGTGTATTAGTGTCCAGTGGAGTTATTTTACTGTATATGAGCAAAGTGAACTTGACCCTTAATTATTATCAATAATTACAGCATGATTGCCACGTTTCCATAATGATCTGATTAGGAGAGGGGATGGATAGGACTGTATTTGGACCTTCATCAGAACAGAGGACGCGTTGTTGCTGCGCTATCAGCCAATCCCAAAAAAAAAGATCCCTTTAAAAGAAACTCCAGATTTAGTTTTGTCATTTATCAGCTGTTCGTTTTCCTCAAACATTTACAGGACGGTGACTGCGTGTTTTTACCGGGAATAAAGCCGCTCACTGAGAAGGAGCGCAGCGGAATTTCCAAAAAACCGCAGATCGTCATTGGCTGGCACCGGTACCGTAATTGCACGCGTACAGCGCAACCGAACGTGACGGCAGCTGCTGTTTCGTGTGGCGATTCGAAGTGTGTGTCTAACAATTAAACAGTGAAGGCAAACAGTGGGGACTGTTTAAAGGCAGTTGTGTGTGGGGAAAGCCCACAAAACCCCTCGTAGGGGAATCCCCAGCGCAGAATGGGTGACACCAAACTTTGAAAGCAACACAACTGTTGCTCGTTTCTGAGCAGGTGATATGATTTTAGACATTTACATTGTTTACAGTGTGGATAAATATGAGCTCTATAGTCAATTAAGAGTCCTTGTTACGGTCTTATTATAATTTCATTATCCTTTCAAAATGCTGCTTGACGACTCTGAGTAAAGTGTAACATTTGTAGCTACATAAAGACGGCAAAGTATTCAAAAACATACTTTGCGTTTCAATGTGCAGAATAATGTCTATTCAGAATCTGATATGAGGCTGCACATGGCAGCCCTGAGAAAGGCAATCACATCAGTAAGCTTTAAATTATTGCATTTCCCAAAATATTTACACAATATGTATTTTTCACTGAGAGTGGACGAGGACTGAATGTGCTTTTTTTTTTTAGCGATTTGAACTTTTTGATTATGGAACAATAACACCACAAATTGTTCATCAAAGCATCATAAGTACAAAAAGCATTTTCATCATCTTTTCCAATTCTGTGCTACTTAAATCTTTAAAAATATATATAATAATAAATAAAGAGCGAGGGGTGAGTTGGCAGGCTGGAACCAACTGAACTCCCCACCTTCAGTCCCTCACCTCAACTTTATTCGTATGGCACCAATTCACAGCAACAGTGGCCTCAACGTGCTTTATATTGTAAGGTGAAGACCCTGAATGTTCACACACAACCCCCCTGTGAGCAGCGCTTAGTGACAGTGGGAAGGAAAAACTCCCTTTTAACAGGAAGAAACCTGCAGCAGAGCCAGGCTCAGGGAGGGGCAGCTGTCCACCACGACTGGCTGGGGGTAAGGGGAAAGAGACGAGAGCAGAGAGAGACCAGACAAAAGACACACTACAGGAGAGAGAGGCAGAGTTCAGTGATGACTAACAATTAAAAACAGTTGGGTGTATAAAGACACACAAAGCGAGAAGAGGTGAGTGAAGCAGAAATGCTCGGTGTACCACAGGGAGCTGTCTAGAGCCTCTGTTTGCTTTGTCCAGTCTGGACTACTGTAAAACAACTCTGAGGCAGCCTGCAGGGTGGAGTAGTGCTCCCATAACAAGCTGGACCTCCACATCACAAGAACACAACAGATGGTAACTGACTGGAAAGCTAGCTGGGTCATGTGCAGGGATGCAGCCCACCCTGGAAGATTCAACACTATAAAATGCAAAACAAACAAATAACAAAAAAGCTTTAACGCTAAAGATGTCCCCTCTGTCCACCCCCACAAAGGACTCAGTGATTGCTCAGTGATTACTGGTGTATTATTTGCCTGTTGGCACCGATTTTAAAGTCCTCTGCTGTCACAGCTTATTTATGCTGCTCCACCGATTTAAACATGATGGTGCAGCATGGCAGGCATGATGGGATATGAAGATGTGAAGAGTGATCTACATGAACAAAGCTGTGAAAACCACATTGTGCGTCTATGAATAGGTCCTAGCCACATGAATCCTACACACCTGTTCTTTAAGATTTTACGCACCCTGTTGTAAACAAAAGTGTTTTTTTTCTCTGCGAATTAGGTTGAATCCTTCAGAAAGCAAGTATTTTAGCCCGCTGCTGCATTGTGGTGCAGTACTCTCTTCTTTAGCGATGGGCTGTAGTGAAGAAAGGGAAACAGTTGTTTTACCAGTTTGGGTGAAAAATCAACTGAAACTGAAGCTGCAACGGGGAAACTTGTCTATATGCAACACATAGTTAGGCAAAGGTAAAGACCCTACTGAGAAACCCCCAACAATCAAATGATCCTGAACTGCAAGGAAAAACTCCCCTTTTAAATAGTAAAAAAACATAGCCAACATTAAGCTTGTTTTTAATAGTGATGGGAATCAAAGAGAATTTAATCTGTTAGTTAGTTCTACATTGAGTACCTTCTTCCTGAAGGCAATAATAATTCTGAGATTAAAGTCGGAATTATGACTTTAGTCTCAGAATTATGACTTTAGTCTCAGAATTTTGGCTGCCCTTTTCTGTTTTTTTTTAGTGGCCTAACCCTCTTCGGGGGTATCACACAGACGTGAACATGTTTGAAAAGTTGGACTCATCTTTTTACAGGAAATGGTCAAGGAAAAGCCCCGCCTTAAGCCCCGCCCACGCTCGTATAAACACACGCGCAGCGCCTCCCCGCTGGACTAACGCGTGTGGACTGACGCGGCGACGCGCACTGAAACTCGACGCTGCTCTTCAACATGCATCCGCTATTGCTGCTTATGATGGGGGCCCTCACGGTGAGTAACCGGATTAATGCTTTTTCTTTTAAAGACAGGGGTTTGTGAGCTGCGACAGCTGAAAGTCGCTCGTGTTTAGATTCATTTTCACCCTAAATGTGTTATAATACGTTATAATGTGGACTACTTCGTTATTCTAAGGAACATATATCGCTTTAATGTATTCTGTAATTCTATATTCTTGCCAAAATCGTGCATTTCGTTGCAAAGCGAAGCCCCAACCCAAGGCTGATGGCTCATGCTTTCACTTTCGGTTTCCCCACAGCCAGGGTAGCTTGACGCATGAGCTGTGTGTGTGGGTGTGTGTGTGTGTGTGTGTCTGTCTATGCGTAAAAAATAAAGTTAATAAAGGCACAAACAGTAACGCACCTGGCTGCTGGATAGTGTTCATGGTGGGTTTAACAGTTCACAGTTGGCTGAATCTTTGGGACTTTCCACCACGCCCCTCGCAGTCTGCGCAGAGGAAGTGAATCTGATCTTATTGACACGGGGAAACTCGACGCTAGAGATGACACAAGGCCGAACTACCTCTTATTTAAATGTCGTGATTCTGTTTCACAGGGAATGGCTGCTGCTCAGGCCAGCTGTGACCCCGAAACGCAGTACGCAAAGGATGGCAAGTGCTGCATGAAGTGCGCGCCAGGTACGAAAACACCTTGGTTCATTGGGGGCGGGGGGAGAGATAGAGATAGGCTCTTGTTTATGTGTCATACAAAATGTGGAAAACTGGCCCCTAAGAAACAACACACATCTTGTATTTGATGCATAATTGTACTAGTTTCTTAAGCTTAAATAAAGATTTAAAGGAGCATGTAAAAGACAAACAGCAGCAGGAAGCAGATGATAGAAAATCGTTTCCAGCATCACCACCGGCACTTTTGCTTTCATTTTGGCTGCTTTTACACAGACCTTTCAGCTCGTGAGGCTCTGCAGCTGAAAAGGCAAACGTGCAGATCACTCCGAACTCGCGTTAGAAGACTTTCTGGTCCTCTTTCTATACATGTGATTTGCAAATGAGCATTTACAGCGGGGTGGCCGGTGTCTGGCTCGTGCTCTGTGCTTGCAGCATCCTCATTTAAACCAAAGTGAATATTTGAGCCCAGTGAGAATTCACCACAAAGCTATTTCCTGTTGTGTGCGACGTGCCAGAAAAGGCAACCGCACACAATTTCATGTCTCTGGATTTAAAAAAAAGGTGAACAGTTGATCACTTAGACTGCAGGTAGCACTTTTTTCCCTCATCTTTCAAGGACGACTGCTCCGGGTGGAGATGTGCAAATGAGAGTACTTAATATATTTAAAATCACTGTGAATGGAATCTATTTTGGTGCAACTCAAACGACATTTTACGATGACGCTGGGAGCTCGTCTCAGAATAGAGCAGCCTAAAGGGAAAAAGAAGCTAGTAACTGCTGCCGGCAACTTTTGTTTCTGTGTCGACCCAAGCCCGCCATCCTCTGCCTCAGCTTCGTCGTATTCCCCCAAATGGCCACTGATTACTTATAAAATAAAACCGAGGAAAGTGTACTGATTTTAACTGTGAAACATCTTGTTTTGCAGGGTATAGCATGTCCGGCGACAATTGTGACATTCCTGAGTGTAAAGCATGTGGGAAGAATGAATATCGGGACACGTATACAACAGAGCCCAAGTGTCAGCGGCAGCCTTACTGCGATCCAAGTAAGATTGTGAGAAATGACCGAAAACTGTTCCCATATGCAGTGTTTGTGTGCAGAGAGAGACGGAGACTTTATCGTTGCTCACCCTACAGCTGGAACCCCTTTTTGTCTTTTAGATAAAAATTTTGAGGAGGTGGAGGCAGACCTAAAATCCAAGACGGAGCGCTACAACTGCAGATGTAAATACGGATTCCACTGCACCAAGGAGTGTTTGACCTGTGTGGAACACACAGCCTGTGAAGCAGGATTTGGGGCTAAATCCAGAGGTACCCACACCTTTGTGACTGAAGCGCTTTCCTCTTTTTACACCGAATATACAAACTGGTTATTAAGTTATCATATTTGGTTTTTAGGCAACAACTCACACGACACAGTGTGTGAAAAATGTCCAGAGGGGACCTTTTCCAATGAGACGTCATGGAACGGTGTGTGCCACAAATGGACAGAGTAAGCGCACACTTGCACCTGCATCAGAGTTTAGAGCGCAGCTTTGCTTTCATTTCTGTTTCCGCCCGGCTCACCGCACTCTCTGAATGTGACTGGGTTCATAGAGCAAAAGAAGCACAGCTTGTGTTTTAAGCTTGAAATATCAGCGATATCTGTCTTAAATATGAAGCTGCAGTCAGCCGACAGATCACTGCCTCACATAATGCATCAAACTACACCAACAAATATATGTAAAAATATGTATCTGAGGGACCGTGGCTTCTTCGGTACGCATGGGGAGGATGCTGGTTTGCAGAGCGGTGATGAAGGCTAGTTTGTCTAAACGAGTCAGCATTAGAACAGAAAACGGCGCAGTGCTGAATTGCTTCTTAAGTTTGTAAGCAGTTATTAAAGGTGTGAGTCTACGTGAAAAAGATTCACTTGTGTTTGGTGTATCTGAAGGAAAAGGTGCTTCCAGCTCTGCATCTGATGGAGGTTTGACTCTGTTCCACGACGACACAGGAACACTTCAGGCACACTTCACTTTCATTGGGCCCAAAAAAAATCTAAGAGCTCACATTGTGTTTGTGTAACAAATGTGAACACATTGTGTTTGTGTAACAAATGTGAAAACAGTGCAGTCCAAAGTGGAAATGCAAACTGGTGACAGAACACTGGAAAAAACATTCACAATTGAGGCAAAAAACAGAACAAACTGTACGACCCAGGGCACGAGGGCTCGTTAAAGAGGGGTCATTAAATGGTCTGAAGAGAATGGAAATGTATTGGATCCACGCAGACATAAATAATCTGTTTCCTGCTGTGGAGATTCAGAGCAGCCTAAAACCTTCGTGGGGCTGCAACTAACGATTAGTTTAGTAACCAATCATGCTTTGAGCCTTTTTCAAACAGTATTAGAAATGCGTTAAAAGATGCAAATAAACAAAGCATTCAATTAATTTTTTAAATAAGAAAAATAAACATAAGATCTAAAATAAACCTAAAATCCAGTAACACGGCATTTCTTCAGTGGCTTTGAACCAGGTGAAGCTAAAACTGTTCCACTTGAGGAGTTTTCCATAAAAGATATTTACAGATAAAAGGCGATTTTATCTCAAATCCAAAATGTATAAATATTTTGTACACTTTTGGCTTAATTACTGCTCTGAATGTAGTGGTTTTTTTTCAGTAAATGGCCCTTCTTTTGAGTCTGCATACTCCAGCTAACGATTGAAGATTATTTTAATAATCGACTCATTACGATTAATCTGATTCACGTCAGGATGAGAAATCCCCTGAAAGTGTTAGTCACATGATGAAACTGGAATGACGCTCTAATACTACGAAATTCGTTGCAGATGTGCGGAGGGCGATCATGTGGAAAAAAGCGGAACGGCCACCAGTGACAACAAATGCGGTGAGTTGTGTGTAGGAGGAGGAATTGCGAAGGCTTCTCTGCCATGCGCAGCTGTGTGGTTGGATGTGGTGCGTTGCTCAAAGCGAAACTACGCCGACTGTGAGAAGCTTTGTCTCCTACAATCTTTGTCGGCCTGTGGTTTTGAGTGTGGCTTCGTCAGCTTTCACTTACAGTACGTCGGTGTGTAGACTCGGCCGTGTCTGCGCACTCGGGACTGCTTTTATTATCATTGCAGATGACTTCGTGATTTAGTCTTTTCCGCACTACGTCCTGTTTATGCTTCCTCTGTGTAATGTGACTGTGTGGTACGCGTGAAAGTCTCTTTTGTTTGAGACTTTTGTCTGCATGAATACTAATGATATTCTAGCACCATTAGAAGGAGCAATGTGTGGTTAACGGCTTTCTCTCTTTTCCTTGCTCGGCAGCGTCATCGTCACGGGGGCACATAATAATCATCCTGATTGTCGCGGTCGCATTTTTGGCAGTTATACTCGTGGTTTTTTTGTACAAAGGTATGTTGGGCTCCAAAGTTCTAAACAAATGTAATGGATTTATGTAATAATAATCTGCTCATGTACTCATATTCTGCCTTATTTCTTTTTTTAATTGGGTAAAGCAGGATGCATTAAAAGACGGGCAAAGGTAAATATGATTTTTGTTTATTGTGTTTAGTGTTATATTAATGATTTAAACACAGTAAATATTGAAGCGTCTAAGTTATGCCTTGCACACAGAGCCAATGGATGTTTAATTCACACAAACAGATAATTATTAATACGTAGATTTGTGCAAATAGTGAAATTTGCAATTAATTACTGGCTCCTTATGACCAGTTAATGCATTTCTAAAACTATTTCAAACATAATGTTACTTTTGCACTCCAGAGAACATCTGTAAACTAAAGATGGTGCCTTAGATTACGCATGATTAGCTTAGCTTAGCATAAGACCTGGACACCGCAGGTTTGCTCTTAGGTTTCATCAGCTTGAGCAGTTTTGTGCACTGCCTCTTTATTAGGCACACCTCTGCCTTGAATCCACTTTTACACCTTTGCACACACATTGAAATATACTCTATACACGGTATACACAGAAACCACAGCAAAAAGGTTACACACCCTTTTGAGAATCAAGTGTCTGAAAACCGATCATTCCCATGAGTAAAAACACGTCTAAAACAGTAGAACTGATGTATTCGATTGAATGAACTGTCACATCATTGTAACCGGTGTCTTTGCCCCACAGGGCTACTTCAAACCAGAGCCGTGTCAAGAATTAGAAAGCCCACAGATGGTGCCCGAAACACACGTGTCAATGACGCCCGAGGAGAACGACGACGAGCACAACCACGAGCTGTCCTCGGAGGGCCTGACGGAGAAAGGCAACTGTGTGATGCAGGAGAGAGGCAAAGAGGAAATCATGTCGCGGCAGGAGTCTCAGCAGGACTCGCAGCTGGATTCTCAAGAAGATTCAAGAAGAAGTCTTGAAAAGTCTTCTTTGTTTTAAAGTTTCCATGTGACGTTTAATTCAGAATTTAAAATGTTGTTGTGTCATTTCATTTGCACTAAATCACACACGTGCAATGCGCCATAAATGTGGTGCAGTGCCTGTCGGGCGTTGCTGGTGTGCTTGCAGCTGGAGACACAAATATATGTATGTGGTGGCCGGTCGTTTGCAGGCCGAACCCACCGCTGATCAGACCTCTTTTTTTTTTTTACCAAATTAAGCGCGGCAGCACTCGCGCTGCAGCTCCTGCGGCCTCCAAACCAAGCTCCTGCACACAAACACACACCCTGGAAGAGAGTGGATGGATAGTGAAGCGTGATGTAAAGATAGGGTGGCAATCTGTGTGCCTGCATTAGTTTTGAGGTTGGTTGCAATGTGCACGTTAAATCCTGTATTTAAATGTACTTTTGACCAGATGCGTTCGTCCTGTACAAATGGCTTTGTTAATATCTGCGCATACACAAACTAGCATGAAAATAGCATTTTGTTCATTGCATTAAAATTTGCGACACTTTAAATTTGAGGGGTTTTTGTTTGTGTTTTCCTGCACAGTCTCCCATAATTCCCATAATGCTGTTGCGCTTCCTGTTCTCCCAACAGGAAGTAGCAGGTTAAGAGGGGTAAATAACGCGTGACATTTCGGCACATGGTGGAGCTCTAAAACGAGCTTGTGTGTGTTGTGGCCGTGCGTGTGCACGCGTCTGTGTGCCCGAGATGGAGATCCTGATGGAAGGATTAAAACATTTTCTACCGAGTTCCGGCGTTGAAAGGAGCGTCTTTCTCAAGAATCCTGATTCACGGTGGACATGGAGGTTGCTTTGAAAGTGTAAGACACGAAGTTTTAAAATGTGCATATTATACCTCTTTATTTGCATAAATTGCGTTCTGACGCAATCCATTGCTGAGGCTTTAAAGAGCCTAATTGCCTCTCACCTGAGTACATTTGTCCCTTTTACGCACCTGCCCGCGCTTCCCTCATGCGCTCAGTGCAGCTGTTGTAGTTACTCTTGGTTTCCACCGAGGGGCGCCAGGTGATTACTGTATATATATGTGTATATATGTAAATCCAGTATATGAATCCAGTTTTCATGCGCAGTAATACTGAGCGATAACTTTTTAGTGTAGCGCTGCAAATATAAGTGAACTACTTAAAAGGATCAACGCACAAGCGGATATTTGTCAGAATCAGACGTTTTCAAATGTAAGTTTCATGACAAGAAGAGAAAAGGGGGGCCTCAGGTGGGCGCTAATCTGGCCTCTGTGTTCCTGTTTGTAGGGATTTGCATACAGAGTTGAGACCAGAAGACGAGGCATTTCGGACCACTTGCTCCCTGGAGCCCTTTTCCATTATCAGTGGATTAATGGAGGTAGGCCTTTTTGAATTGACATGGAAATTGGTGTGATTGACACTAAGAAGCCCCAGAAGGTCTTAGGACATGCCGTACATGGGAAAGGCTTTTTTAAAATCAAGTTAAAACTGAAACCTGTCGAGAAAGATGCTTATTTGATGCGTAAATTAAGGCTGATTATTTAAAAGCTACTATAGTCTGTGTCATCGATATGAAAAGTCAAAGCTGTGTGCTCAATACAGACCCACAAACTGCAGAATTTCGCTCTTAGCCGAAGTTTATTTTAAGCAAAAAAAACAAAAGAAAAACAGCAAAAATCTTTGTGATTATACAAAGGAATCATAATTTGCAGTTTGTTGGTGGAAAATACATCTACATTTATGTACAGTAACGCGACATGAGTCTTTGGCTTGACAACATTTTCATACCAATACAAACTTCAGGAGCTCCCTGAGGTTTAAAGTGCAAAAGCTGCGGGAAAGTGTCCTTTCACTCGTGTCCAGACACCAGCTTAGACGAGTTCACGCGTGGTGTAGCATGAGGGAACGAGCAGTCCGCTTCTTGAAGCCCAGTCCGCCCACAGCTTCCCGGCAGGGCGGTAAAAGCTGTCGGCAGGTTTCTTCACAGTCTCTGAGGTGGCGGTCTCTGCCAAAGACCAGATTTTGGGTTTTGGACTGACGATGTTTTCTTTACTTTCCAAAACTGAGGGTGTGCGGTCAGAGTCACTCTTTTCGGTTTTCTTGACAAGTCCAAGCTGCGCGTCTTCGTGTTCGCCCTTTGGCTCATGTGGTACCTCCAAACGCGCGTCCGCAGGTGCCGAGCTATCCAACGCGCTCTCGACCTGCTCCCCTGCGTCCGTGCGCTCTGTTCGAGGCTCTGCCTCGTCGTGCTCATCCAAATGACACTTCTGCTCGTCTTCATCGCTCTCCCCGTCTTGCTCCTCATCCTCCTCATCCGATTTCCCCTTTGACGCCCAGCTGACCCGGTTTTCCTTCTTGAGGCGCCTCCTTGCGTTGGCGAACCAGGTGGAGACCTGCGTGAGGCTCATTTTGGTGATGATGGCGAGCATGATTTTCTCCCCCTTTGTGGGATACGGGTTCTTCAGGTGTTCGTTCAGCCAAGCCTTAAGCGCGCCCGTGCTCTCGCGGGTGGCCACCTTGGCGACCCGATTGGGATCCTCGGCTGTTCCCGGACGGTATGGCGGGTAGAAAGCCCCGCCGCGCGCCAGGAGGGCGTGATGGTACGGAGAGGCGGCTTTCAAGTCAAAACCGCTGCCCTGGAAAAAAAATAGAAAAGGAATGTGAGAACTAGCGAAGAGACCTGAGACCCTTGACCCGGTCTGACCCGGTCTGACCGGGTCTGACCCGGTCCCACAGGCAACGTGTGTTTGACTTTCGCATCACAGCGATAGAAATGATGTTTCTGATCACTGTGATTACCAATCTCTAAATGATCAACTCACCATGTGCGCAATGTGCCTGTGGTGCGGATAGGGGATAAAGTTGTATCCCGGTAGTCCTGAGTATGGAATGGGAATCCCAGCAGCTATGGCAGCCAGGTGCTGAGCCTGCTGCTGTACGCCCGGTGCACAGCCCAGCACCGGCAGCTGATACCCAGTCGGCATGTTGACGTTCCTCTCCAAGAAGAAGCCGCCAAATCCAGTTTGCGATGCGGGCATCTTTTCCGCGTCCCAGCTATTCAGGTCAGTGTTTGAGCGCAGCGTCCCGGGTCAGTTTATATAGGCTACACCCCGGGGGGGGGGGGGGGGGGGTTCCCCCGGGGGCCCCTGCACGGCGGCCGGGGTTAAAAACCCC
>VUQK01028952.1:11144-26793 GCA_015106715.1 Bujurquina vittata | reverse complement strand
TATCTATATATATATATATATATATATAGAGAGAGAGAGAGAGATGTGTATATGTAGATATGTGTATATGTTACAATCAGACTTTTTGTTAAGTTCATCTTTTTTGTGTAAATTTTTGTTTTCTTTTTTGTGACACCTTTCTTTTTCTTTCTTTCTAATTTTTGTGTACAAACAAATTTAACTGGTCCAACTGACTTGAATTGCACCTGAGCTGTACTTTTAGACTCCCAGTCCCAGCCTAGAGATCAGTTGGTAACTGCAGTTGCTAGGTGAAACTGATTGCTAAGCCACAGTCGTGCAGGCTTAGAGATTGGTCAGTGACCCTCCGCTGCATATGTATTTGCCCCAAATGGTTGCTGGCATTCACTAAGTGAAATTGGTTGCAAAGAGGTCTACAGTGCTGCACCCAAAATCTCTGCAATTACTTTAGTCTCTAGCAGTTAGCCACGGTTGCCCTGTAGTTGTCTGCAAACATTCATGAACTGCTGTCTAAGGGGAAGTATGGGTGGGCAATATAACCTCAAAATATATCATGGAATTTCAAGGAAATTATTTCCGTTGAAATAGGAAAAAGTGATGCTGAAGTTTTTCAAATATACTTTTAACTGAATGGCAAGTGTGTTTCAATTCCATTATATTCAAGGGAAGGCAGACATTTTTACAGCTGGTTTCTTCAAAACTGGGCTGCTTTCGCTCTCTCACACACACAGCCTAGATAGATAATATATTATAGTTACTATTGGCTGCTCCCTTATTCACAAGGGGTTGCCCCACATATATTTGATTTGTCAGCTTTCAAAGCCAGATGCCCTTCCTAACGCAATTCCAAAGGGATTTTTGTCTCCTCCCGGGATTGAATCAGGAATCTTTCACTTATTAGGCGAGATCAGATAAAAATTTTGATGAAAGTAAGAATGTCTGTTATGGAGAATGCAATGCCCTACACAGCTATGAGTTCCTTCGTGTCCTTTGAGTCTCTTTAGGACTTTGAGAATATGGTCTTTACTCTTGCTAGAGTGCATCTTTATTTTACTAATCTATCAGCAGGTTGAATCAACGAAGAAGGCTAAGGACTTAGAAGTTAACTGTTACTTAAATACTGACTTGTGTTTATTGCTGTAACTTTATTCATTCGTCCTTCCTCATAACCTTTTTTCATTTTTTCCTTTTTCATTTAACTCATTTCCATTTATCTTTTTTAATCACACACCTTCAAAAATGATGTCCCTTTCTCACTCGTCCCTATTCCTTTGAAGCCGAATAGCAGACATTTCAGTTAAATGAGCATGTGTTGCAAAAATCAAGCTTTATATACACCATGACTGTTCCTTTCAGTATACATGTAGTCATATAGAAGAAAAACAGGAATTAATATAGAGGCAAAGGTAAAGATTAGATGTTAATCAACAGGGAAGATGACTAGAATGGGAGAGGGAGAAAGGAAAAGTACAATGACAGGGATGGTTTGAGCAAGGAACAACAGATTGCAGGGAGAAGGGAGAAGGTCAGGGGAGCAAGCCAAGCCCTGTAATGTAGGATAATGAGATGAGAGCGTCTAAAAGAAAAGCTGCAGACTCTGCAGGCATAAACTGCATAGCCACCCTGTGGACAAGTGAATGGGTGGAGGGAGGGGAAAGAGATAAAGAGACGGAGAATGACAGCAATGGAACATCAAATGAAGCAGAGGGGGCTGGAGACCCGGGCAGAGATAATGATGGCGAGGGGAGAAAAACCAGGGCGAAAGAGAAGAGTATAGAGGAAGGAAATGCATAGCAGAGGGAAGAACTTCAGGGAAGCAGAGATGGTTGGTTCAGGGGGCTGAAAAGGATAAATATAGCACAGCAGAAAAAAGAAGGAAAAGAGACAGATGAGATGGAAAGGCGGGAGATCACAGATGAAGAAGAAATGCTGGAATTGGAGGTAGAACCAAGATGGCAAAAAAAAAAAAAACAACCAAGGGGCAGAAGATGTGCAGAGGGGCCAGAGAAAACTAAAAATAGACACGAGACAAGTAAAATAACTAATGTGCGTATATGCTATTTATGTTGCATCTGTAACCAAGACTCATTTAGTTGAAACCTCAGAAGGCATTCTCTCTCCTTTTCTCTCATCCCTGCAAGTTTTCTCCTTTTCAAATATCTGTGTCATTACCTCAGTCTTTACCTCTTTCCTGCTCACTCTCCATCTGCACACTGATGTAGAGCTACACTACTTCTTGTCCAGGCACTGCAGACTCCAGTATTCATAGGCTGCCTGTTTGATCTCACTTAACCTGTCAAACAAATTGGGGGCATCTCACTCGCCGTGACTGACTGCTGTTACTACGCTGCCCAGCAGGAGGGAAGCCGGTTATATGGGGGACAGCGGGAGAGGGAGGGTTTGTTTGGCATTGTAGCAATGAGCTGCTTTAATGATCTTACTGCCTGACACTGAGATGCAAAATAAAAATATGCAGCAGGTGAATTGAAAGCATGTGAATCTGCCAAGATTAAAAATTAGGATAAAAAAAGAATACTCATTAGCAACAATCTCCTTTCATTAGTGTTGAACATTAAGGGTTGCAGATGCACATGGTAAAAATAGAAAGAGGGTGTCTGCGTCTCTACAATGGTTGCAGCTTATTAGGACAGCTTTATTTAGTATAATGAGATCGTTGTGGTTTTGTCTATAATTCACTGGTTATGCTTGCTGTTAGGAGGCTGTGTGAAGAATAGCCTCACTGAATATAAAAGACCGTGCTACCCTTGTACACTACAGTAGGTCCATTTTAGTTTGATTACTGGATTATATTTAAGAAAATTAAAGTGCGCAGTTACAAGGTCGATACGTGTTTTAGCACTATCTGTTAGGAGGAGTTGCATTAGCATCTTGCAGCTATCCTTTGGTTTCTATATTCAGCAGGCTGCCTATGCACCCTTATTAAATTCCCCTCTGGCTGATGATATTGTATTTTCTCTGGTTTCTGAAGTGATAGCAATATTGCTTTAAATTGTGAGTTTTGATGCATAGTTCGGTTCGTGAAATATTAAAAGAATTGTTTTTAGACCAGTGGATGAAAAGAAGAGTTGACCAGTTCTCTGTGCGTGTTCTGTATATGCAGGATATGATTATGGCATTTACGATCATAAGTATGTGGCTAGTAGTAAATTTGTGCTGTAACAGTTTTAACTTACCATGAGAGTTTGGAACCTTTCTGGCACAGGTCCTCTCTACACCAAACTGGGATAAATACGTTTATGGAACTAGCTCTCAGACTGTATATAAAAGATGAGTGATATAATCCTGGCTACATCCAAGTCCCATTAAGTGTCAGTCACATAAATCTAGAGCCAAGCCAAGCCAAGCCAACTTTATTTATATAGCACTTTAAAAATAAACAGCAGGCGCTGACCAAAGTGCTTACCATTAAAACACAATTTAAAAAAAAAAATAAAATAAAGAGAGACTATTAGCCACCATATGCTGGTCACTAAAGAAAAGTGTACTTGTGTTGTATTTGCATTTGTGAAATTTATAAATACATTTTTTAACCTTTATTAAGACATTGAGATTAAAATCTCTTTTTCAAGAGAGCCCTTTGCAAGACAGAAACAGCACAATTAAGAGTTTTAAGCAGAGAGAAGCCATACATGCAAAGAGGATAAGAATATACACAGGATATCTGGGTGCAAGAAGGTGATCAGCATGTCGTAAAGAACTGTTAAGTAAAACATCTACGGCTCGTTGCATTCACTTCCAGATTATTTAAAAATGCCTTAAACGCATTCATTGACACCAAATGCTGAATTTTGAGGTCTTTTTGTAATTTGTTCCATGTAGAGCTGCAAATTGAAACAATTTTTTGCCCATCTCAGTCCTGAATGTTGGAACAGACTGGAGCAGACGGTCCTGGGATCTCAAAGACCTGAAACTAGCAAACGAGATAATAATGTCCTTAGGAGAGGTCACGGCTCATTTTCTCATCTCAACCAGAGGAGTTGCCCCCTGCTGGCCATTACAAAGAATACCAAATTTGAGGCGCTTCTACATCAGCTTTACTTTTCTGACCAGCAGCTACAGCCATCTTTTATATACAGACTATGATCTAACTCAGCGAAGCATGTTGAAATGAGAACAAGTAAGAAAGAGCTCACCCTCAATGAGCGCCACACAGCTGTCTTAAAAAAATGTATACACCATTCATTCATTTGTTATTATTGGACAGCAGCTATATGGATATTGTTGGGTTCATCTTGTGCATATGTAGTGTGTACAAAATCCCATGGAATATATGTTTGAAAAATTTGCATATAGACAGTAAAATACTGAAAAACATGATCATATTTAAAATATGATTATAATATATATTTTTTGCAGATATATCAGATTCAAATGAGGTAACATTAATATTGACTTTCCATTCAAGAAGAAAGCATTTTATGTTGAGGCCACCCGAGTTGTTTCTAGCAGCAGTTGTCTAGCTTCTCCTGAGAATCCTTTTCTCCATTGCAGATATTGCTGTGATGACATGCTCAGTAACTGGCTGCTGTTGTGCCAGCAGGCAGGCACGCACACTTTGAGGGGAGAAAAGGGAAACCAAGATGGTGTAGCAAACAGGAGAGAAATTTTAATTTGAATACAGCTTTACACATTTCTCTCTGCAAACAAATGACTTGCAAATGAGGGAGAAAAACAGATTGCAAAAGTGCAAACCCAAACAGAGGAGGGGAGTTGGAAGGAGAAGGAGGCTGGTCCAAATGAGATTAAGCCACAGAGCTGTGGAGACACGAGAGAAATGGGTGCAAAGAGGGTAGAGGACAGGAAAAAGAGTGAGACATTTTGGTAGCAGAGATGACAAGCAGAAAGATATGGGGAAATGGACCATGCTGTGAATACAGGAAAAGAACGAGGATAGAGGCTAAAAGAATTAAGTTAATGAGGGAAAGAAGAAACGGATGTAGAGTGGGAAATGGCGGGGGGAAGATGTGTCTGTATGAATTAATAGTGAAGACGTGCAGGTGTACAGTTCACATAAAAATTGTATTTGTCATTTGGTCTTCACGAGGAGCTGATCTGAAATTTCCCTTTATTCAAACACCGCGTAATCAAAAAATCCACCTGCAGCTTTTTGTGACTGTCCGGCATTTTGATTTTTACTCTGCATTTTCCTGTATGGTGAAAATGTCATCTTTGTTATCATTTTAGCTTTTGGCAACGTTTGACAAAGAATTGCTTGCAGAACTAATACTGAATAGAGAGGAGATGATTTAAATGCATCAGGTATGGACAAAAACAGCAGAACAGCCGACCCAGCTGATGGCATCGTAAGTCATAGTTTCTTTTTAAAGGCATTAGTGCAGCATTTCCGTTAACGCTCAATGGGAAAATGTGTGTCACATTTGACAGCAGTCAGTTTGATACACTGGGCGGTGGCAACAAATGAAGTTGTCATGAAACCAATTTGATGATGATCATCTTTGTGCCCTCCTGCCTTTGATACTGGCCCATTGGGTGCGAAACAATATAAGCAAATGGATCAACTGATGGCAAAGTGGCATGACAAATAATGGAAATGACACACTGTAACCATTCACACACAGAGGGTGACTTAATCCTGTCTCTCCCGCTGGCCCTCAGGCCCCTTCTTACCAAGCAGACCCATTCAGCACATTTCACATTCTCCCCCTTAATCCCTTTAGGAGGCTCCATTACATGTCAACAGTGGCCTCCTACTTACACCAGAGACTATATGAGGCAAGTGTACAGTGAGTGTATGTCTGTATGCAGCACTTTGTATGCATGAGCAGTTTATTTATGCAGTATGAAAAATGTTGATCTTATTAAGTCATTTAGGCAAGGACCTAAATTGTAGCTCTTTTCACAGAGCGACTCCTCAACAATAAGTTGGTGCTTAATATAATTAATCATACCTGTACGTACTGAAGGGTACAAGTTAGTTTTTATTTTACTGTTATATTAGTATTATTAGTATTGTAAATTATGTGTAGTTATTCTTTCACAAAAGATCCAAATGAAGAGTTTTCACAGTGCAGTGTGATGATTAATTCTTCACATTGGAATTTGCTGTACATCGTGTTCAAATGGGCAAATATCACTGGTCCTTATTTGTGGGGAGCACATACAGTAGGAAGGAGGAATGCAGCAAAAGAGAGCGAGAGAACCCGCTGTGATGGAGGGCAGTTTTTTCAAAGGTAATGATCATGTACCAGCTGCTACAGCATTGTATGGAGTGGAACATTTTGCTTTTTGCACTTAGCCTTATTGGTACCACCAGGAGGAGGACTTGGTCAAAGCCTGTCCTCCTGTGCTTTCAGGCAGTGCAGGTGTGATTTCATCAGCAGGAGAATTGTTTGTGCAGGACTGGCTTCCCTGCTATCAAGAGCTTTCATAGCACTCGCAGTAATGTAACAAATTTTCTTCTTTAAAATGCTTGGACAGGAGACGCAACGTTAAGATCTTTCTTCATCAGATTAAATAGTTTAATGTTGAAAGAATAAAGACTTTTCTGCCTCTGCACTGGCACACATACCTAACTGAGCTTTCCCTTGCAGTGCATGAAACGTCTGGTAGAAATATTGTGTAAATGATAGCATTGCTTTAATAGGATCCCTGTTTGGGATCTGTAACGCTCATTAATCTGGACTGCTTATCCAATTTAAGGTCAGCTAACAGAGCCTATCCTAGTGGGTCATAGGGCAATAGGCAGGATACAGGTGGACAGGTCGCCACATCCACATCCACATCTATGGCCTGTTTAGAGCCACCAATTAACCTAATGAGCATGTCTTCAGGCTGCGTGAATCTGGAGCACACAAGCTCCTACAGGGGAGCACATGCAAATTCTGCACAGAAAGGCCTCGGCTAAGTGGAAGGTTCCAATTTTAGGAACCATCGTCCTTTTTTTTTTTTTCTTTTCTTTTCTTCAAATGACTTAACTGTTGGTTCCAGGATGTTACTCTGCCATCTGCCAGGGACAGCAGCAAGTCTCTCTCTGTTTAAAGAAAGTGGGTGATAAGTGAGACAGATTTCAGCCCCACAAGCTGGTGCAGTTGTGTAGTGTTTTTCTCTGGAAAGTGAACAGTTGTTCATAGCTTAGTTTGACAAAAACCTGGCGTATGGTGTTCTGCACAGGTGTGTGCATTGATACCCTTCAAGGAAAGAATGCTGGTTATAGCACTGCTTTACTTGGTCACAGCCAGCTTGTATGACATTGTGTTCATGCAGTGTTATGCATGGTGCCCCCTTCCCCCTATCTGATGGATACATCGGGGACAATCTGGGGTTCAGTATCTTGTCTAAGGGTACTTCAACGTGCAGATACTGAAAGAGTCATCAACCTTCTGATTCTTAGATGACCCGCTCTACCTCTTGAGCTACAGCACAGCAATTTGTTGCCCAGTACATTCCTAAGCAGTGTTGGCACATCAACACATTTTATTGTATTGATAGTTTTGACTCATTTTTTATTGCAAATATAAAAAAATGAAAGATATATATTGTGTATTTGTTCATAGTTTTGTGAGTATGTTGTATATGTTTTGCTTTTTGTACTTGTGCACACTTTGTTGCCTGTGTTTCTGTCTAGTCTCATACCTATCAGAGCCGGCTGTGCTTTGTGGCGATGTTTGTCTCTTCCAGCTGCCTGCAGCTTACAAATGATATCCTCATGTGTAATAACTGGATCATTGGCAGAGTTTTGAATGTGTTTGAGTGGTGGATTACGGCTTTCCAAGTCCCTAGGATGTAACATAGATGCCCCATTTGGCAGATAGTTTCATTCCAATCGCCGTACAGGACCACTGCATGCATGCTTAGCACAACTGGTTCCAGTAAGAATGAAACCACTCGTCTTGGCAGCATTAATGTCTACCACGAGGACCACAAAACCAGTTGGTGCCCCCTTATATACTTCCAACCTTTCCTGCAATACTGTGAATCTGCACTCTGTGAATTTGACCCACTGGAACAAAGAGCCGCACAGCCTCAAACCACTACTAAACATGAACATGGGAGGGACAAGAAAAGTAGAAATAGAAAAAAGAAGCTGTTAATGTGTGAACAAAGGAGAGAGGAAGAAGGATCTGTTCTCTGCTATTTTTTATAAATAACATTCAAGTTACTGTGTTTTTTTGATCAGTATCAGTGAGCATTTCTAAGAATCCCTTGAATCTGATAATAATGCACATAATAGTCAGTAATAATGTACAATGACAGGTCTGGAATGGCATCACTGTTTCCACACATCTTTTCTTTACTACAATGCCATGTTACTTAGCAACTAACATACAGCAAATGCTCAAACCGATGATGTCTGTGATACGTTGAAATTACCATAGGGCAATTCCATCTTTTCATCCGGATCATGCTGGTATTTGTCAAAATATATGTGCCTTACCAAATGTATTGCCTAACCTTGTGTTTCTTTGTTTGTTTGTTTTTTTTGTTTTTTTTTGCATATTGTGTGTTTCAGAGCTTTATATGTGTGTATGTGTGCGTGCATGTTCTCTGGGAAAGTACATCCTTCAGTTATCGATTTTTGAGGCGCGCTGTAATGCATTTTAAAAGGCCGAACCCTAAAGCTGTCAGCCCTGGAGGGAGAATGACAGAAACAAGTCGAGAAACGCCAGACAACGCACTGTCTGGGTTTATCCTCCCCAAGGATTTTTACCTCACAGCTCTCAATATCCTAATCCTGTCTCCTTGCTACAGTAAATACGATGTCAACAGAATAGATTCACAGAGACCTTCTGGTTACTGTGCTGCAGTGAGGACGCGGGGTTCTCTTTGGTTTGTTGACGATGTAACAGTGGTACATTTCACAATTGGGTAATTATTGGGAGAATAGGACAGAATGTCAAAGTTGAGGTTGAATAACTTTCAGTCAACACGAAGAATACAAAATGAGGATGTGCTCTTGGAACTACTTAATGCTAAATCTCTGAGCAGCCTGTTTGAAGGGCAGCTTGTTTTAAGGCTTTTTGTTCTGTTGAAGTGGACCTTTTATTATCTCCATTATTTTCTATATTGTGCAAAACTCTCGAGCCCCTTTTAATTTCATCATATTATGCTAGGAAAATGGGAAGTAGGTCTGATTTATTGAAACATGCAAACATACATAGAAATATAGTATGCATGGCAGTACAGTTTTAACAAGCTTAAAAGTCAATATTTGGTGTGATCACCTTTTACCAGTATAAGATATGTAAGAATTATTCCAAACACTGAATATTGGAAAGCTACTCCAGGAGAGTCTAAGGATAAAAATGTGGGGCTAGAAAAGAGCAGTATAGGTCCCTGTTATGTGATTTGTAGCTACAAGCAACGCTGTGCTTTCTACACATCTGTGAACTCTTTTGTAGTTTTCTCCAAAATATGAAAAAAGTCACACAAATTTTACTAAATAATATGATCATAAATTAGACATTGTTTGATTCAAGTCAGGCCTGATTGGTTCAAAGCAAGTCAGATGGATCAAGCTTTGTGTGTATTAAGTAAAGAATTACTGCTTCTAGCTTTGATTCCTTTGGGTTTACTTTAGCAGTCTGGCTGTTTTTCTTTACCACCACCATCCCCACCCCCCCGCACCGCCCCGTAACGTAACCCTCCATGCACATGGAAGCAGTGGAGGGAGATGATTATCCTAAACAGTACAATTTTATCTGTGAACGCAGCTGACTGTTTCCCCGATGGGTCGTTTGGCTCCTGTTCCTGCTTGATGGCATCAGCAGCAAGATTGCCAATAAAAGTTTGTCAAGGGCCTCAGTGCACCCAGCCGACAGGCCACAGATAAATGGAAGAGTTTATGATGACTGAGTACACGCGCAGTGCAAGTCCTGCACACTCACAGAAATTGTAAAAAGTCAGTCAGGCGCAGGTGGTAAAAGGCAAATCTCTACATAGCAATTGCTAATATAGGTGTGCCATTAGGACTGCATGAAGAAACAGCTTCTCAGCTCCACAAACGCCTACAGATCTATAACTGATTCCCAGCAGTTAACGGCTGTTTTTGTGGTGAAACAACATTGGCAAGATTTTCTGCTTTTCTCATAGTTTGCCTAAAGTATCCAGCACTTCTACCTTAAATAAACCCAGGTGTGTGTGTGTGTGGGTGTGTGTGTGTAAGAGGCATAGAATAGTCGGTTGCCCTTTATGGTCTTTATCGCTGTGGAGGGTGAAATTCACATTTGCATGATGTCTCTGAATAAAAGCATTCAAACGCAGACCAAACATGTAACGACTGTACAGACTCTCAATCCCCTTTTAGTGTTCCTACTTGTACTGCGCAACAATCTTATGCACATACATTTATAAGGGTCACTAAGCTGGGTCTTAGTTTACTTTGTCAGCCATCCTCCTTTAGTTTGTAATGTCTGGTGTTAGTATTTGATAAAAATTCTGATAGTTGGGCTGCATCTGTCCTCAGATGAGATGTCAGAGTTGCCATGGTTGTGGTCTCGTTTATATCAGGCTACTTTTTCATCACTCTCTTTCTCTTTGCCTCTTTGATCTCTTCTCAGCCTTCTGAATAAAATTTCTCCATTCCCATTCATGCTATTCACATCTTGTTCATATGCAGGCCTATCTCTCCGTTTTACTGCATCATTCTCATTCTCCCTCCCCCTGTCTCTGTCTATTTGTTTCATGTTTAACTCCACTGTTTGACCTCTAAGTTTTCTGTATAGTGTCCCCCTGGCTGCTTAAGTATTCTACAAACAGCAGCATGTGTTATTGCTCCCTCTTACTTTGTGAGACAGCAGGAATTTTCCATAGATCTGGTCTCTCTATAAAACTGCTCAGCCCTGACAGATTGTGTTGATGAATCAGCCTCCGTCTGCCCCGTGTTGAACCACTTCTCTCTGTGCCACTGCTGTCTGCTAGTTATATAAAGCCCTCTTTGGGCATTTGTCCCACAACTGTCCTCCATGAGTAAAATATGCATTGTGAAACTGGAAATTGAATTTTTTCAAAGGCCTGGCATTCTTGAAATGTTTGCTGCAACATATTTGGCATTCGCAATATATTAAATCTGCAATAAAATGAGATTTGAGCCAGTCCATACCAGTTCACCCAAATCGCCCAGTTCATGTCATGATTTCTATTGAGGAAATTATTGTGGAAACTTCTCTTAAGTTCACAGGAGCTTAAGAAATCCTAATGCTTTTCTTCAAATACCTTTTTTGTGCTTCTCGAACAAACTGTGAAATTTAGGTGAGTTGTAATGGGACGTTTACAGTAACAGATTTCTCTGTCTCAGCTCAAATATTTCATGGATATTGCTTATTTAGTAGGACATGGAAAACCGTTTTTCATTGTTTCCCATGTCCTACAAGCACACATGGTCAGTAATTCTGGTTTTATTATTAACTGGTTTAACTTTGAATTATTAAAATAATACTGAAAGTTTTTGTGCAAGCCTGTAATCATATACTTGTAATTACTGCAACAAGACAAATTGGGAAGTACAATACTTTTGCCGGCTTTTCTAAGTACGTTTGTTGCAGTGGCAGAAGTATGAACTCTGTATGTACTGCTACTAGAGTTGGGCAAATTACTCAATAGTGCAATAGTCATTCATCCTGCTAACAGCCATGTTTTATGCTGTCTATGTTTCACTTACCAAAAAATAAATAAAATAAGATACAAGCAAGCATCCCAATCACGTTACACTGTAGCTTAAAAATCATTCCAGCAGATGATGACGACAATGGTTCAGTGTACACACAAACACGTATATTCTCAAAGGGCA
Organism: Bujurquina vittata; assembly: GCA_015106715.1. Lineage (NCBI taxonomy): Eukaryota > Metazoa > Chordata > Actinopteri > Cichliformes > Cichlidae > Bujurquina > Bujurquina vittata. Next base: position 15,047 of record VUQK01028952.1, on the reverse strand, counting down.
CAAAAATTCGGTCTATTTGCACTCTTTCTGTCTCTTTTTGCCCTTGTTTTTAGTTTTTCATTGATGCACTGTCTATTCATGCTTTCATGTTTCATGTTTTGTTAAAATACAAATACTCCTTTTCTAGTAGAAACTTGGCTGTCCTGTATAAGAGCCGTAGGTATTTGCATGGTTACTTTTCCGTACCTATTCAGTATCATACGTTTTCATGGGGCAAATAAAATTTCCATTAAATGCCCACTGAATGACCAATGGTTAAAGTATTTAAAGGAGACTTTAATCAATTTCCAGCTCTCCAAGTTTGTTTTTTATTCTTGACCTTAATAAAGTAGTTTTATATGATTCATAGTTTAAAATAATCCTCAGTTAATAACCCCCTCCTGAAACACACCATCTTCAGCGCAGCTAAAACTTAAAAATATCCCCTCTCACTGACATCATACAGAGCCAGGGGTAGAAAATGCTGTCTGAAGTCTGAGCTTTCAGCTCACAGTGATTACCTCCACATATTCTGACCTCATTAAGTGAAACTTTGCCTGTGCTGACTATGAGACTCCATCACAGCAACACTATATGTGACTGAAAACAATGAAAAGAAAAAATAGGTCCCCTGCATTTTCAACAAGGAAACAAAAAGTGTCTCCTTCTTGTTCATCAAATAGTTGTGTAGGATAGTTTTTAGAAAAGTCAGCTGACCACGAATAAAAGAAAATGTTTCCGCTGTTGCAAAAAGATCTTTTCAGCAGATGTTTTTGGTTCAGTACCTGCTGAGCAGATTCAAACCATCGACTGACGCTGTCAGCTTTCAGCATTTGTTTGTATTCAGTTAGTTCAGCAGCAGAATAACCTTAGTTTGCTTTTATCTCTTTGATTGGCAAGCTGAGAAAAGAACAAGAGCTGCAGCGAGGGCTTCTGAGCCTTCATCTGTCACAGTAGCAGAAGAACTTGTGTAATCTCCAAACGAACACATGTCCGTTTCTCTGCATCAGTCTGTTAAAATTAGGCGCCAGTCGTGATAATAGAAATCCGGACTGTGTACTGTGCCCTCCAAGGTTTTCTCCCTAGACATATCAGTGGTATTCTGAAACATTTCATACAACTGCAGCACAGTTTGAAGGGAGGTTTTGCATATATTAAGATGTCTGTCTTCTCCAGAAATCTGCTCAGCTCTGACACTTTGTTGGCATCATTTAGCAATCATCTATCTCCTGATATCTCACTCTTCTCTTTACATTCATCCGGCTTTTGTTTGGTTGTTGGCAGTTGTTGTATGCTTGTGGTTGTCAGGGTTTTGAGGAGAACATTAAGCCGGGGAAATGGAGTGCAGAATATTCTAGGTGTACATGATAACACATCCTCTCCCCCTCTCCCTCTCTCCAGGTATTCAAACTAAAGGCAGTCCAGCTAGCTGAGAAGCTGCTTCCTGCCTTTAACACTCCCACCGGGATCCCTTGGGCCATGGTCAATCTTAAGAGGTTAGTGACACTGCCAGTGAAAACCAACCCATCATCTGTTAGCTTTTCTGAAATGAGTATGAAGTGAGATACAAACTATCAGAAATGCCACCTTCCTTTTTGCACTGTACTGCTTTCTTTCATGTCAACAATTATTTGGTGGTTTCACAGATTTTACCAGAACACTAATGAAGAGTTTTCTGATATTATTTACAGTTGTGGTCAGATGTTTGCGTAGCCTCGATCAGATGTTTTTGGTAGCCATCAAAACGCTTTGGGCATAATTCTGACTGGATAGTTGACCACTCTTCTTGGTTTGGAATTGGTAGTGTTCATTCAAATTAGCTGGTGTCCTGGCATGGACCCGGTTTTTAATGCTAGTCCTCAAATTTCCAGTAGGATTGAGGTCATCGCTTTGGGAAAGCCGTACCAGAAGCTGATTGCAGCCATTTCAAAAAAACTGCAGACTCTGAAATAATCAGTTCAAAGATGTATGCTGTACAATCATCCCACCCTGGGAAAAGAACAGTTCAAAGAATTCATTGAAAGCCCAAACTTACCGTGAAATTCATGTCCATGATGAGTGAATATAAAGTTTTGACTGCAGTTAAAACTGCAGTCAATAGAGCTTCTAATCTCTATGTACAAAGCAAACATTTGAATTAAGATGTTAAAAAATTTAATAATTCTTCAACTGATGTAATTTAATGGAGTAACATTATTTTAGCAAGCACTGTTGCCTCTAAAATGACTGCTTAAGGCTCCAGTCTGAGTTCAAGAAGCATGTGCTGGCCAAACCAGGGCTGCAGAGCTGCTGAAAGCTTATTTCCCATTGCTGTGTTCAACTGCCCTAGCTGCTGTGTTCCTTTAGTCTGGACACTTGGAACACATTAATTATATTGCTTAAATCTGGCAGGTAAAGAATGGCAACTAGTCCATACAGTGTGTCATACTCTGACAGGTTTTCTAGTTACACCTTTATTTGGTGTCTATCAGTCAGTGTATCGTATATGCAGGGTGGGCCATTTATATGGATACACCTTAATAAAAATGGGAATGGTTGGTGATATTAACTTCCTGTTTGTGGCACATTAGTAAATGGGCGGGGAAAACTTTTCTCAAGATGGGTGGTGACCATGGCTGCCATTTTAAAGTTGGCCATTTTGGATCCAACTTTCTATTCTTTCATGAGTTATTTACAAGTTTCTGACCACTTAGAAAATGTGTTCAAAGTGCTGCCCATTGTGTTGGATTGTCAATGCAACCCTCTTCTCCCTCTCTTCACACACTGATAGCAACATCATGCGTTCACATTTTGGCAAATCCAACACTGAACCAGTTTCACAAAATTTGGCAAGCAGTTTGCTAACTTTAGCATGGGAGATGGGTGGTCTCGTAGGGTGTCTTGCATTGACATGTCAATAGCTGTGAGCAGAGAACCTTGTAAATAACTCATGAAAGAATAGTTCCGTTAAAACCAAGCACATCAAGTTTTTCTTGTGCAATTCCCAATAAGTTTGATCTGTCACATAAACCTCTTCCCATTGAAAAAACAAAAGTTGGATCCAAAATGGCCAACTTCAAAATGGCCGCCATGGTCACCACCCATATACTAATGTGCCACAAACATTAAGTTAATATCACCAACCATTCCCATTTTTATTAAGGTGTATCCATATAAATGGCCCGCCCTGTACTAATTTGGATGGAATTAGATTGGGTAGAGAGTCACTTTGCTAGTTTTGGGACCTTTTCACTTAATTACCCCACTAAAATATAGTATAATTCCTGGTTACATGGTTTTCTACAGTACACATACACTGTCTTATAATATGATCCTTCAATGATTCTCGAGTTCTAAAACTACAACTCGGAGAATAACCACACACACACTTTTAGAAGTGATCAAGACTACCCTAGCATATATACTGAGTCACAGCAAAGATCCAGGGCATTCCATTTCTCTGACAGGGCCTCAATTATGCTAATTTCCTGGACTCTATACTTGGATCCTTTATCCAGTGTCTGAAACACTGGACTTTACAGCTTATTTCACCTTCAGTTTGAGCCAATATTCTTCTGATTAGTGGCCCCTTGAAAGAAAAAGGTTTGAACAGCAGGTGGATGGGACTTCTGTGTTCATAGCCAGAGCTTTGTGTCTATGATGACTTTTTAGGGATAACAGCTCTCATTGACACCATACAGTCAGAGCTTTCTGCCTGGTTTACTTTACCAACACCAATGTCATTATATGAAACTTTGACCATGTTTTACATCATCTTCCTGGCATGTCAAAGGGCCACATCCCTGATCCACCCACACACGTCAAAATGAATGAAAACATCTATAACCATGTAGCTGCACCCCACGTTGGCTTGAAAGAATTAGTTTGAATCCCAGAAAGCACCTCAATGTGTGTGTGTGTGTGAGCGTGTGTGCGTGTGTGTGT
>VUQK01028952.1:0-11124 GCA_015106715.1 Bujurquina vittata | reverse complement strand
CATCTGTGTGTGTGTGTGTGTGTGTGTGTGTGTGTAAAGCTTTTAAGTCTTGAGGGACATTTTTTGAACCTGTGTGAATTGGTGTTTCAACAAGCTGCAAGAAAGTCCAAAAGAAGTGTTAAATTCAACTTATAGAAACATGTATCCATCCTGATACAATGCAGGTTGTAACAGTGGTCTACTTGCCTGATGTGTAACATTACCATAACATTCATCTTTCTTTTCCTGTTAACATTTTCTACTTCCATTTCCTTCCCTTCTTCTTTTCATTCCACCCATGTAGACAGTGAGAAACTGTCTTTATCTGCGTCCTGCATGCTCTTTCTCTTCCTCCGTCCCCACCTGCCCTCTGTTATCAAATTACATTTCTTTATTGAGCATGAAACAATGAAATCAAATTACTTAAATAATCAGCAGGGTAGTTGGTTGCTGCCCATTCAGCTAGTGTGTGTGTGTGTGTGTGTGCGTGTGCAGATCAGCATCCTGTTAAAGGTGTCGTCATGTTGTTAAAGATTCTTTTTTTTTTTAAAGACGTTAATATGCACCACAAATGCCCTTGGGGGAAATTGTGCACAGAAAAAATAAAAAACAAAAGTGGTACACCTGTTTAAATAAGGTGCCACACACTCTCACACACACAAGTTACAGTCTGTTAATGTAACGTGAGGCATTCCCAGATGTCTCCTGTGTCACATGACTGAGAATAAATGTTTGTACCTGCTGTGACTGCCAGTTCGGAACATGCAGAGAACCTGTTGCTCTGCTGCGTTACACTAGATAAAGAGATATTTGATTTGAATTGATTTTAAAACATATGGTTATTATGAAGATGGAAAAGGGCAATTAAAAACATTTAAACAAAAAAGGTCATAGTTTGAGTTTCTCCTTCTTTTTCTACATCTCACATGCAAACCATCTCAGCTTCAGCTCTTCTTTTGTCTCTGTTTCCCTGACTTATTTCAGCATCTCGTGCCCTCACAGAGTTTTGTTTTGACACGCAAACTGAATGAATGATTTGATTGACTGTGGGATGAGTTACAAAGCACGCGATTGGTCTGTGTTTCCTCTGTACATACATTGACTATTGTAAAGACAAAGGGAAAGACTTGAGAAAAATAAAATATCCTTACTGTAATTATGAGAATTTGCGCAGAATAAAACAGTCCATCAAGATATAATAATGGGTCTGGGTCCAGAATATGAATATGGCAGCAACCTGAAAATCATTGTCCTGTAATTGACATGTAAACCCTTCTTCAATCTTCAAGCCATACCAGGCAAACTGCCCATCAGTCGTTGGTTTCAGTTGAAAACTGATTAGCTTGGACAGATATATTAAAGTGAAACGGTTAGACTATATCTTTAACCTTAGCCTGTTTCTTTGTGTAACCCTCCCTCTCTGCTCCTATATTTTTCTGTCTTACACTCCATCAGATCAGTCTTTTGCCCACCATGGCCACCTCTCATCTCTTCGTTCTTGTTTTCTCTCGTCCTCTCCAGTGGAGTCGGCCGTAACTGGGGCTGGGCGTCAGCGGGCAGTAGCATCCTGGCTGAGTTTGGGACCCTCCACATGGAGTTTGTTCACCTCACCTACCTGACAGGAAACCCGGCCTATTATCAGAAGGTAACAGTGTGACTGTACAGCTTAATTTGCATCTGAGCTTTCTGCTGCCTGTATAACTGTGTTGTGGTCTAACAGAAATTACCAGCAGTTATTCTAAGAAAATGCATGTGAAATAGAAATGCAGAAATAAAATTGTTTGCAATGAGAAAATAAAGATGGGGAAAATTTTCTCTTTGGATTAAAATTTATGACTGGCATTGATCTCAGGTGATGCACATCCGGAAGTTGCTTGCCAAAATGGACCGGCCCAACGGGCTCTACCCAAACTACCTGAACCCCCGCACAGGCCGATGGGGCCAGCGTAAGTACATGTATTTGTTTTGACATAATCATAAACCTGCAGGACTCGCATCACAACATTTTAATAATTAGACCCGTTCAGCTTTAATTTAGTAGAATGTAACTTAAATGCTACGTTTCCTGAACTGTTTATACATTTCACTTAAAGAGGGTTAAAATGACTTTCCAGGGGTTGTAGTGAAGCTTTTCTTTTAAGCATTAAGTATGAATTAATACTTGAATTCCTGCATCACTGCAGTTGGGAAGTGTCAATGTTCTTGTGAGCTTGAAATGATCATGGAATCAGGAGAGCAATGACGAGAATGAGAAGAGATTAACACTAAGTGAAGGAAAGATGAGAAGTATAATGGATCTTGTTTAATGAGAACAAATTGAATTGAGTAGAAGAAAATGGAAGACAGGGAATGCAGTATTCCCAGTATATTGATTACATTTGGCAGTCTGCCAGCGGAAATGAAGAGCTCTGAGTGAAGTTGGGCATGCAGTGGCATACTATTATAGTCATTTCTGGAATTATATATCTGCTGGAAAAATAGCCTGCAGAGACATCGAGCATCAGTCGGTTGAACATCAAGTCATTTTTTGAATTATACATTGTAAAGCACAAACGAGAAGAATAATTAGCATCGTGCTGAGATAATGTAAATGATAACTCAAATGTGGGTTGGAGTTGGACAAATCCCAGTGGCTCACTGAACTGTTTTTTGCTACTTTTTCTCCTCCAAGCAGCGAAACGTGTCACTTCTCTTCTCTTGTCTGAGACCGTCTGGCTCCAAAAGAAGAAATAAATAAATAAATCAAAGTTACGTCAAACTGTAGCCACGTGACTGTTAAACTTTCTGATATTAGCCATGCAGCACAAGACAGAACACTCTGAGTGTTTGCAAAACTCATATTGACGGTCATAACAGAAAAAACAGCACAGCAAGAGGCTATAATTAAAAGTCAGTAATATCCATAAAAGGTGGCAGTTTAAATAAGACCAACATAAATGTTGTCATGAGAACAAATATGCCATAACTTTATATATTACATTGAAGTCATGCAGCTGTGTGTTTAACAAGCTTAAATAGAAAAATCACCAAATAAATACTTAATAAGGAGCATTTTTTACTTTATAGTATCAAGCAGTAGGTGCATGAGGTTTGTTAAAGCCACAAAGTTGTACAGATGGGGACTGAGTGTTACGTTAAGTGAATCTTGTGTCCTTTGATAAACAGTGACTGTACAGATTGTGAATGCAACAGGACTTTCTCATGCTGGTAATTGGTTGCTCAAGGACTGATTTTCTCTTCTTTACAGTCTGGCTGCCAGTCGTCTTCACTCGTCTTTCAGAAATTTATTCTGAATGAATAAAAAAAGAAAAAGAAGAAAAAATATATAAATAATCTTTTATTTATTTATTTCCCCCCTCACCCATATCACTACTTTGGAGTAGTGTGTTTTAATTTATCATCCAAGCATTCATGAGGGACTGCTAAATATTTCTTTTTGGGCTTTTATCTTTTTTTTTGTATTTATTCCCCCTTTTTTTAGTATTTCAGTCACAAACGTTTTGAACCTGAGGATGCGTTTATCAGAGATTTAGATGCTAGTTGACAGCTATGTAGATATATAGTTGGTGACTGTTATCTTGGCATTCCAACAGAATATTAAAACCCTGTGGATATTAAAATATTCCCTTTTGGTGTGCACACATGCCTTAGAAGTACCTTTTTGTTTTTGCTTTTAATGGAGCACTGTAGTTTTTGCGCGAAGATCAGATGTGACAATCTGCTCAGGGTTTGCTCTTTAGTTCAGTGAGAGGAAATGAAAAGATGAAATCTGTTTCAAATTGAATATATATTGTTTGGTTGTTTTTGTCCGAGGTAGAGTTGCTATGGTAAGAGTGCCATATTTAGCCTCGTCAGTTTTATAACACCCAGAGTAAGCTGGATATACACAGAAATGAAGAAGATGAGGTGATGGTGCCACTCCTAAGACTCCTTTTTATTTGTTTTACTTGACAAAACAAATGAAGAGCACTCATGGACAGATAGATAAATGGAGAGGCTCATTAATGGATGGATAGGTGGCTTGGCAGTCAGACTGATGTACTTGTAAGTGCACAGACTGTGAGCTAAAAGCAGGAAGAAATAAATGGTTTGAAGATGGAGGGTGGGCAGATTGATTGATGGATGAATGAATGCATTAACAGATGGATAGTTAGCTGGCAAGCTGCATGACTAGGCAGGTGATGATGGATGTTTTATGTTTGTTTCTGTGCGTGTGTGTGAGTCAGAGAGCAAGCTTTTCTTTAATTTTCTGTGAAGTGGAATTAAAAAAAGCACACCTTTATATGTGCATTTGTATTTTTTATGCTTTAAGTGCATTATCAGTGTGTCTGTGTGGGCATATGAGCATGTTCCCCGACCCGCACATACATCCAGTTGCACATCTTTTGATTTATTTGCAGGCTGCTCTTGTGTGTCTGTGTTGTGATTTTATGGCCACATTAATTAGCTGTCTCGATGCCTTAGCAGCATTATTGATTACAGGGAATTATGTGAGAGCAGTTTAATTAATATGAAACATAAAGTAGTAGAAAGTAATTTCAAGCAGCAACATCTTTGAATGGGGATTTTTTTTCCTTCAAAATATGAGTGATTTCACTATATTTTCACTTTGTTCAGTCATGGTTTTTCATGCATCTATGAAGTGTTCCTGTTCAGTCACTGTAGCAGGGATTTTTAAACCTTTTGGGACCATGCAGGAGAGAGAACTTTCCAAGGACTTCCTCATAATCCTATCAAGGATTTAGCTGGCTTTGGCTTAACAATGTGGACTGACTGAAATATTCTTTCATGCCCACCTGCTATCTAGCTGGCTAATAAGCCAAGTTTTGCAACTGCTGGCTCGAAGGACCCTGAGGGAAGTGAGCAAAGTCATTACAGGGTGGCATTACAGCTGGATGGCAAGATACCCAGCATTCCTGGGTGTCTTACCATCAAATCAGAGGTTCTCTTGACCCAGCCATTGTTTTATTGGTCCAAATGGTCCATATTTGCATAAATGCACGTGTAACTTTTACAGTACAATTTTATGATAATTTGGAAAGTTTGGCTGGGGTACACAATTTTAAACCTGCTGTTTTACTGTGTGGTTATCTGCAGTAGACTATGAGTACCTGTAAGAAAATACAGCGAGATCAGCATTAGCTTACTAACAGCTTATAGTTCAGTCAAAGTCTGCATATTTTACCTCCAGTTAATCAAGCTAAAGTGATTATTGTGCTGCCTTCTGTTTTGCAGTTATGCTTTGAACCCAGTGCACCTCTTTTCTTTACAGTAATTTTTTTTTTATTATTGAATTATATTTGAAGTTCAAGGAAAGAAATTTGCCTTAAAGTTAAATATGGTGGTTGTTTGTATAATTTTGAACACTTATAAGTTAAATAAAAAACCAAACAAACAGAAATAGTCAAATAGAGACAAGACCCATTCATTTAAACTCATTACCGGATCATTTAAACTGAGCTCTTTAAAACAGAGAGGCACTGAGGCTGTCTCACTTTAGTGCTGTGCGCTGTTATCAGCAGACAAACAAAACAAACCACAAGTTCAGATGTGTGCAGCTGCAGGGTTTTCTTCCTGTATTATCTTCTGTTACAAGTAAACTCTGTTATCTTCCTAAAAAGCCTCATTTATTTGTACTTGTTTCAGAGTGAAACTAACTGTAACACACTGGATGAAAGAAATCTACCTTTCTCTTTTATGTTGTAGTTTATGTGAGATAACTGTGTCTGAATAATGATCATTGCAAATGTTAGCATTGGATGGGAGTGTTTCAAGGTTGGGAGCCTGTGTCGAGAGCATGTGCAGTGTGGCCCTGTGTATATTAATGTGTGTGTCTGTCCCTTATTGCAGGGTGTAGGTGTGTAGACACTCGTTAAGCCAAACTAATGAGGAATGAGTCTGAGGTCCTCTTTCTTAATGAGATCCAGCTGTGACTGACAGTGCTATTACCACACACTGTTCTGACTTACTGTAACACATTGCTACCTATCTACACACGCACACACACACACACACACACACACACACTCCCTCCCTCCCTCCCTCTTTGAAGTCTTAGACACTCTTCTTTGCTCCCATGTATAAAGTCCATGTCCTTCATCTCCAGGTTTCCACATAGCAAAACTAAATATAGCTGAAACAGACAGCCACTGTGAGAATAGTGTTTTACACAGGTTCAGTATCTCTGATGTGCACACTGGTACCGGTAAAAGTTGGTAAATTAAGTTTCCATTTCTTACTTAGATTACTTTTTATTCAGGTCTATTTTTTTAAATCTGTTTTTAAAAAGTTATTATTTATACAATTTATAGCAACTTGAATACAGCAGCTATGTTGAGCACATCTCCACTTGTTTTTGCAACTTTTCTGGCTCTTACACAAGAAAATAATGTCCCTATTCCCACTGCTGTCCGTACAATTTTGATTGACAGCAGCACCTAGCCTCCAGATCACTGAAAGAAGCCTTTTTGTGTTGTGTTGTCTTGTCTTTGTTTCCTTTTTCCTTTTCTGCAACTTTCACGTGCTTTATGAACCCTTTTCTTTTCCCTCCAATAAGACTGGATATTTTGTAGATCAGTGAAAATATTTTACTCTTGGCCCTACTACCAGTTAATTACATTTATTGTTTTTTAAGCACACTACCCAACTAGATCTGGACTCTTATATGGATTTTTTATTCATTTGTCATGATTAGTGTATGAACAGGGTTATGCCTGTAGAGTAGTTACATTGTGTTGAGGTAAAGACTCACTGCATACAAGCACGAAAACGTCATCCCATCTTAGAGGCACAGTGGAGTGAGAGCATTTGGCCGCTTTACTCCCTCATATCCTCTTCTTTTTTTTGCTGCTCCCTTTAGGGGTCATCACAGCGGATAATCTTCCTCCATCTCACTCTTCCCCAGCATCCTCCTCTGTCACACCAACCCATGTCCATTACATGGAGAGGGTACATGGCTTCCTTTTTCTCCTGCCTCCTTCTTCAACATCCCTGGTCCAGTAGATCTGTCCTCCTCACATGTTCAAACCATCACAGTCTTGCCTCTCTAACTTTGTCTCCAAACAGCTGAGCCTGATCTGATAAACTCATTTTTAATCCTGTCTGTTCTGGTCACTCCTTCACAGAGTGAAGGCCCCAGGTGTCTCAAATCCATTGAAAGCACAGTGAATTCAACACCATATCAAGAAATTTTACAAGAAAATGTCAAAGCAGTAGTCAGTGACCTTAGGCTTAAAAGAGGCTTGAGGATACAACAATAACCCAAGTAAATCAAGGAGTGGGTTAAAAAGTAATATTTTGAAATGACCAAGTTAGACTTCCTGGCTTTAATAAAATTAAAATGCTGTGGCAGGACCCAAAGGTGACTGATAAAGACATCCTCAAAATATTGATGAATTGAAGCATTTTTCAGAGTCCAAAAGTTCCAAACTTCTCCATTACGTTGAAAATCTCAAAAGTAAAAAGCTGATAGAGGTTTAAATGATGAACAAGGCTCTGAACGATGCTAAATTGGTGTCTGCTAACAACTTACACAATAATTGAACACTTTTGTGTCATCAAAAGTACAACTGGTCACACACTTTTCCATTGCAACTATAAAGAATATCGGTTCATGTATTGATATGGTCATTTTTTGAAAACACTTAACTCTTTGCTGGTCTGGGTAGTTAAAGTACATAAAGCTATTGTATTGTCACTTTGGATAAGAAACACAGTTTTTGTGCTGTGTCCTTGACCTCAGCAGGGAGAACACAAACAGGATGTGTGTGAAGCTTTGTGAAAACGTCTCTTTTTACACATGTGGGTTAATGTGTGTTTGAAGCTGCCACCTCAGCAGACCCTGCCTTTGATTGACAGGTGCTCCCTGCGTGACCCAGATGCTTTGATTGACAGAAAATAATGGAGAGGAGAAGAGCTTTGAGAGTATGTGTGGGTGGATGCTAATCTAAGAGTGTGGGAGGTGACAGTGAAACAGAGTTTAAGTAAAGAGTTGAGATAAAACTACCAAGAAAAAGAGTGATTGAACTTGGCATGTGTTAATTTGTACAACCTCTTTTCAAAGAAGGTTCGAAGGCTGTCTTAAGTTTAAGTTTAAACACAATGCAGTGATTTGCAGGTCATCAACCCTATGTTTATTTGGTGGTACATAATATATCAAATTTCATTTTTTTGATAAAAGGACTATGGTAAATTATTTGATGGTAGCAACACACATTTTAAAAGCCTTTAGGACAGGGTAACTCGATACTGGAAAAATTGGGGAGGGTCCTTTTTGTCAGCAGTGATGTTATAGCGGTGCATTAGTGCCCAATCCATCGATGACTGGAAACTGAAGGCACTATACCGGGCTTTCAAATGATTTAAAACTCTTTTTTTCTTTCTTTCTTTCAGAGAAATGACACCTAAACTGTCACTGTAATGTTTGTCATAGTTATAACTGCTTAGTAAGATAATATGACAGTGTAGTAAACATAAATCTCACTGTTACAGAATGTTGTGGATTATTTGTTTACTCTCTGTCTTTACCTTATAATATAATGCACTTTGAGGTGACTGTTGTGATTTGGCACTACAGTATATAAATAAAACTGAATTGAACTGCTGAACAGTGCTTGGATCAGCTGCTGCTGTTTGTAGCATTCCAAACATGTCTTGCCAACAGGGAAGTTGGAAATATATCTGGTGGGCAAACTATGCAACATCGTCACTCATAACATGGTTGAAGGATGTTGCTCCTGTCTCTTCCTCATTTTTAAAAAATTTTGGGTTTTTTTTTCCCCCCACTGCAAATAGTTCACATTGACCAGTATCAGTCGGGCTCTAATTACAGCAGGATGCTCTGTATTGGGGCTGGGCGGTATATGCATTTTTAAAAAATATCAATATATTTTCATACGTGATATAAAATGAGATAATGTCGTTTATACGGATGTAGTCTGTCATGTTACAATCATACTTGTAGCTCCACCAGTTCACCTTTCTTTTCTCCCAGTTTGTCTCTGCACAGCTTCACACTGCCCCGCCTCTCTCCACTTCACCCGTTATCATGTAGGAAGTGACCGCATGGCAGTGTTCCCAAAATTGACTAGCAACAAATTGTGACTTTTTCCAGTGAGGCCGGACAGTTTTGTAAAATAGCGGAAATGGGTCTTTTTGGTGTGCTTTACAGATGCTGCATTGAGCAGGTGGGCCGGTTGCTGTGATACATCAGCACACGTGTCTTTGGATTTACCTAGATGGCTAAAATCCTGCAGATGGAATTTTGTTCATTGAGTCTGTCACAGTACTGGATGTACAGGAGTACACAGAGGAGAAAGCACGTTCCAGTGAAGCAGACTTCACCAGACTGCCTTTTAAAGAATAAATGTATATTTTCTATTTACATTTTAATAGCACAGCTGTGAGTCTTTTTTAAAAACATTAATTTATTTGTGGAGCATTATTATTTAAATATACCAATAGTTGATTTTTGAGATACGATCGGTCGCTTGGTCAAATTGTTTGCTTTATGTTGCGAGCGAATATCTGAGTTAGGAGTGAGCAAAAATACACCATCCGCACGTTCCGTTCATTTAATTTTTTTTTTAATTGTTAAATTAAAATTATCCAAAAACACGAGCAAGGTGTGCATGTTGCTGTCTTGGCAACACGCACACTCATGCGGGTGTGCCAAAAAAAAAGGTGAAAGAAGGAGGAGATTAAGCGAAGGGAAAAAAAATGAGCATTTAAGTTTAGCGATCTCCTTCACTTCCGCCAACATCTGACTTTCACTTAAAACCAGTTTATTTCTTTACATTCTCTTTTGTTATACTGTATGTAGTATTATTTTATACATTGTTTATAAAGTTCTCTATATTGTTATTAATAAACATAAAAAAAATTATGGTGTTTTTTTGGGGGGGGGGTGGACAGATTAATGACGTTTCAATTTATTTCTATGGGTAAATTTGATTTGACATACGATCAAATTAAGTTACGAGCTAGGTCACAGAAAGAATTGAACTTGTATGTCAAGGTACCGCTGTATATATACAGCTGAATGTTAATAAAAATGTGACATTTGGGACATGTAACTTTCACTCTGAATCTTTTGAGGGGAAAATATCAATATATACAGTATATCGTATATTGCCATTCAGCTTAAAAAAATCGAGATATTGCTTTTGGGCCATATCGCCCAACCCTGCTCTGTATGTTTAACTGGTCTGCTTAGCTAACTAGACCTCTCATCAACTGAAGACATTTGGCACATCATTCCTCAAACTGCTGAACAGCTAAGCTCTTTATTTAGAGGCTTAAAGATGAGAACACTTAACAGAAAAGATGGTGGACACTGTGACAGTGAGAGGGATGTTTTTGTGAATTAACAAAACGCGTCAATTATCTAAGTGCACAAGCAGTGAGTGAAATTTCTCAGGTTGATTATAGAACCGGCCTTTGCGCACACTCTTTACTTTTTCAGACATTTAAGAAACCCGTCAACAACTACACAACAACCACACCAATAATACAAATGTTCACAACACATAAACAGAGAAAACACACAGATTCGAGATGAAAGCGCATGCAGCCATCCATTCCCCCTCAGTAGTAATTGTGGGTAATTTGCAGTGATTACTTGTAATGAGTACACGGTAATTAATAGTGAGATAAGATAGAAGTTAGAAGAATTTTCCATAATTTTTCCATACATTTTTATTATTTGGTTGACCAGATCAATAGTTTAGCATTCATTGTCACGATCAGGGGGCTGTGAGTGGCGAGGGGGTGGACCCAAACGCAGGACGCCGCAGACAGACTTAAACTTAAACTTCTTTTATTGCACAAAACTAGAAAACGTGAACAAACAAAATCTCAAACCAGGTTGCTAAAGTAAAACACTGAGCCTGGGAGAAGGAAAAACAAAACTCAAAACCAGAACAAACGGACTCACACAGCTAACAGGTAGAAACATAGACGACGACGCAACAACGGACAGACTGAGACTCAGCACTTAAATACACAAGGGACTAATGAGGGGAGTGGAAACATGAGGGGAGCACAGCTGAACATAATACACTGATGACACACAAGGAAGCAAAACTAAATACGAAGCACACGGAACACAAGCTCATCAAAATAAAACAGGAAGTGACAAAACAGAAC
>VUQK01028951.1:19559-30956 GCA_015106715.1 Bujurquina vittata | reverse complement strand
TAAATATAGATTTCTTTAGGATTTGTTGATGAAGTAGGGACTCTGTCAGCACTAATGTAAGCCAGCCAGAGGTGAGTGAAAACTATAAAAATAAGTATTCATCAACACAAATGTAGGAATCTGAGAATGATTCTCTGTTGGTTAGTTTTTTCAGTAATGTTTGGTGCCTTAGGATTGTCAGGTCTATATCTTTTATGGAGTGTATGCGCCATCAAATGTCCCAGACACAGTGACTCACTAACTCGTAAGCACAAGTTTCCCATTACAAACATACACTGGATACTTCACTAGTTACAAATAAAATCAATCATTTTTGTCATTTACACCAGCCTGAAGAAACCAATCGTACCCACATTAATGAAGTTAGTGTTTTTTTGTTTTGTTCTGTTTCTGCTTTGTTCTGGTGATTTTTTCCTGCATGCCATGTGATGGTGTATGATTTGTTAATGTTTCCATGATGGTCACAACTCTGAGTAGAATTTTTTATGCAATTTGATTATTTTAAATGTACAACATTTTGTTTTTAAAGAAATAAACTTGACTTGACTAGAAATGGGATTAAAACCCTGAAACACTGCAAACCCATTAGTTCACAATAAAAAGTAACCTATCTGCCTGTAATGATCATCCTTACGTGTGTTTTATCAGGATTCTGTGTCGAGGTTACACGTTAGGTAAGCACGTTAAGTGGAGACACTTGACACCAATTAAAAAAGACAGCAGCAGCACATTACATACAGAACGTGCAAACTCCACACAAAAAGATCCTGGCCGACTACAAGGTTCAAACCAGGAACCTTCTTGATGTGAGGGGACAGTTCTAGCCACTGCCACCATTCTTGTCTATTATCTACAGTCACTATCAAAAAATGTATGAAATTCCAAAGCCACAGGTCAAGGGTGAGGTGGTGGTACAGCTAAATGCTGCACCCCTAAACTGCACATCAGTCTAACTAGTTTTGACAAGGTCTGGCTAGCTACAACTTTAGCTATTTTCCTTGTGTTGGCTTCTTCAAATAGAGACTGTTCAGCTAGGTGATGGTGAAGTGTCTCATTAAGCTTTGTTGTTATGAACATTTTTATTCTTCTATGATTTACTTTGGAGAACTTTTTGTCTTCCTCACTCACTGTGAAAAGCTGGCTAGCATGATTGTGTGAGGGATTATTTATCTGCACCATTGCACAAATGCTGCTCATGCTTGTAAAGAAGCTGCTTGTTATTGGACATAAATGAGACTGACTGCCTGGTGGACAGGTGCATCTCTATTAGTCACATTCCTTGCTGTTGGCAGATTGGTTTGCAGAGCTTAGCTAACCTTAGCATTCACATCCAGATGCAGAAATATGGTTACACCTGGCTTTGGTTGCTTGGTTATATTCTACTTCATTCTCACACATCTGACGCACAGCCACTCTTTTTTTCTACATCAAAGTACTGCAGATTCAGAACAGTGATAAGCACAGCTGTCAACTGTTTACTTCCCCCCTTACAACTTCCATTCACAGAGTGACTGAGAAAAAGAAAAAGAGTGATCTGTCAGGGCTCCATGGGTGGTGGCCAATGGTGTCTTATCATCGTTGATTCAGTAACTTTCATTGTAAATTAAATAAGTAAAAATCATAGATTCAATTGACTACTATTTCTTGCCCCAGTTTGTTAGGCCATCAACGTGACTATATGTGCACATCCCTAACTTGAAAGTCTTTGTGGGAATAAAGAGTACCCAAAGGAAGCTCATGCTGGTGCAGCAAGAAGATTCAAAGTCCACATGGAAATGTTCCAGCCAACCATGAGGTTCCTCTGCTAATTGTGTATATACACAGTAAAAAAGACTGCTGTTAGTCAGTGTGATCATGTTACCAAAACTTACTGTTTGCCAAAATGTGGCTGAATACAATGAGTCAAGTACTTTGCTGAAACGCAGAGGAGATTAGAAAAGAGAGTGAATAGGAAGAAGTGGGTTAACTGTTGATGACAATATATTATTTTCCATGGTATATATTCTTGGGATTGATTGCCATTTTATTAAATATGTTAATACTCTCTTCTTCAAATGAACAGTAGTGGAATTTCAGCTGCAAGTTTTTTTTATTTGATGTTTACATAATAATCTTATTTTTTTCTCAAACAGTATTTTGAGTTATTTTTTAAAAACATAATTAGAGGTTTGTGTAACTGCTGCGTACAGCACAGGCATTCCATTGGGGCAAGCAAGGCAAGCAGTGCCTGTCTAGTGAGATGTAAAAATAGACATTAATTAAAACATACCAAAATAATAAAGTCAAGCCTCTCTCATACCTATGCATCCATCCCTTACAGACTTTGCATTCTTCACTGCCATCTTGTGGCCACAGTTGGCTGTTGTCTCTGGAAGCAGGATTACCTCCTATTGATCATGAGAACTCTGTAAGGAAAAGGTGGTCTCATGGGTGTGTCAGGGTGGAGCTTGTCATGCTGAGAGACCAGAAGTTTTTTCTCGTTGTTTGCACATGCACATTTTGGATAAACAGTTTAGAGTGCCAGACTTGCTGCTACTGGCTCTTCTTTCACTATTCTGAGATCAGCTACCATCTGCATTTTGTGTGGAAACCGTACTAGCATTAGCAAGTAAATAAGCACTCTCATTTATCATATTAACAGATGCGTTTTTTCTTATTAACCAGCATCTCTGAGAAATCACTTGGTTTTCCAAATGTACAAAGTTTAACCAGCTGTTTTGCTAAAAAGACCACCTTTATTTTTCATTAATATTTTAATCTCCCTGTAGATATTGACAGTTAACCATTCACACCGTGCTCTCCACAGTTTTTTTAAATGATATGAATATATTTAATATTTTTTTTAAATCAAGCTGTGTGTCTGTGTTCCTTACTTGATTAAAAGCAGTTATTTAAGAAATACATGGTCCTCACAGGACAGCTACATAACAAACAAGATTTTATAGATTGTGATGTGCTACTGTAGCATAAACAGAATATTAAGTGTTTAAGTGAGCCCAATCATAAACATCTGCAGCAGCAATAAAACTGATCCAGACAACACTGATGGGAAACATATTTTTGCAGAATAATTACTTCTACTTTTAATACCTTATGTGCAATTTGCCAGTAATACAGTTTTATGTGTAGTGAGGTGTTTTCATAGTGTTTCATAGTTTATTGCTGCTTTGTAAATTCCTCAACCATCCATCATTGTCAGATTATGGCAAATATTTAGATGATAACTATATAAATAATGATATTTTGCAATTCTTTAGCCAGGAGGGAGTGTAGAAAGGTGAAGACATCCAGAAAGAGTGCAGCAAGGGGCTATCAGATTGGTATGTTTTGGTGGTCCAGTTTATCTTGTCAGTGTACAAAGCTCCCCGGCTGGAGTTTAACTTGGGTTGACAGTGACATCTAGTGGTAAAGATGCAACAATGTCAATAAGAAGCAACACCGGCTACAGTTTCTGGAGACACCTAGGATTTTATAACTTTTGAGCCAGTGCATTTCATACTTTTGAAGTAAAATCATGAAAAAAATAACTTTGTATTTGCCTATTTTTTTTAAAGTGAAGCACTGTGATGCAACCATGAGCACACCTCCCAAACAGGTTAATCAACAAGTGATTGTTCTGTTTGTAATGCCATACAGGAAATAGCTTGCAATTAACCTTGGTGTATCCACACCTTGATGTTAGGCTGCAAAGCTCGTCGCATGTTTTACTCACAACAAGCTTGTAAAGCGAGGGTATAAACTTTCACTGTGTGAGATGGAGTGGTAAATTGACAGGAAAAAAAAGAAACAGAAAAGAGATCAAGAGATGCAAGAAAAATGAAAGGCCAAGGGAGCGCTCTCTCTTTTGTGTGACTAAGTATTAAAAGAATGGGCAGCCTGATGTGTGTTCTCTGCTTTCGTGGACATGCAGCCACCAGCTTTATCTTTCTTCTTCCTTACCTGCTGTGTGACTCAAATGTGGCTCTGTTCACTTTAGAGACAAGTATTGTGACCTAAAACAACACATAGGTCTCTGTTGCAACCAGCAATCTTTTTTTTATTCATTCTGGGATCCTTTGTTTCTGCCTCTTTGCACCACCTCCCCATTGCTTTCTATTTGCCAGGCAATGTAAGGTAGAGCACAGGTTAATGAAGAGCCATTTGGGGAAATGAATTATGCATTGCCACCAGGTTTGCAGGTAGCCACTGTCAAACACGTTATCAAACTGCACGCTGGTCTAGTAAAAGTAAAACATTACCACAGTATAAAAAGTCTCCATTCCTCCTTCTCCAACATTGAAGAATCAAAGTAAAACTACGAAATCTGTCATCTGTGCATCTAATTATTGATATTTCTTTACCTATGTATAAACAGCATATTAATGTAACAGCAGGCCTGTTCACATTAAATAGTATGTAAAACAGATGTTGTGAATGACATTAATGAAGGTTTAGTTGTTTCAGGTGCAAAGCCTTAATTACTATGATTAGTAGGACCTCTGTATGCCAACCATTTAAAGAGGTCTGTTCATGTAGGTGGAGCCAGTGTTAACTGCTTTGTGCTTTACTGGGTGGTGCAAACTATGACCTTTGCACAGCATTATTTGCAGTATATTAACTAATCATTGCTTTGAAGAAGTATTTGCCTACTTCCTAATTTTGTTTTATTGCATATTTGTCACACTTGCATGTTTTTGATCAACATATTTTTTATATTACACAAAGATAACCTGAGTAAATACAAAATGCAGTTTTTAAATGGAAAAGGTAATTAACTATGATTAACTCCATTTTTTTAGAAGTTCAATTTCAGTAGCCACTCCCATGCCTGATTAATACCAAACCTCTGGAATAGAACCTGTCTGACAAAGTAAAATAGGCTAAAATATCTAAAAAAGCAACATATTATGTCATGAATCAAAGAAACTCAAGAACAAACAAGAAACAAAGTCATAGATAATTATCTGTGACTTGTCTAGACTGATTATAATCAGTCTGGACAAGAGTTACAAAACTATTTCTAAGTCTTTGGAATGCCAGTGAACCACGGTGAGGGCCATTATCCATAAATGGAGAAAACCTGGACCAGTGGTGAACCATTCCAGGAGGGGCCAACCTATCAAAATTACTCCAAGAACTTATGAACGACTCACCCAGGAAGTCACTAAAGAACCCAGAACAAGAACTGCAGGCCTCACTTGCGTTTTGAGAACTTTTTAGAAGGTTTGAGTCCTGTTATTTGTGGCTTAACACTAAAACAGCATTTCACAAAAACAAAATTATACCAAGAGTCAAACATGTTATTGGTAGTGTGATGGTCTGGGGCTGATTTGCTGCTTCAGGACCTGGATGACTTGTTGTAACTGATGAAACCATGAATTCTGCTCTCTACCAGAAAATCCTAAAAGAGAATAATGTCTGGCCATCAGTTCGTGCGCTGAAGCCCACGCTCACTTGCATTTGATCCCTAAATTTGTTGGTCTGTTTCAAACATTCAAGTGTGACAATTATGCAAAATAAATAAAATAAAATAAAATAAAATAAATAAATCAATGAAGGAGGAAAATTCTTTTTTTTCACTGCACACTATTTATTAAATAAAACGTCAAGACAAGTACAAATATCCCTAAACTATACAGTAGCTGCTTTCCTCATGTTACTATATTAACTCAGAGCTCAACCTTTTAATGCTGTGAATGGTGAATGCGATGTTTTTTGTTGTTTGTTTGTTTTTTTAACATTTTTTGAGCGCTGTTGGGAAATAATATTGGTGTAAATGACTTAAAATAATATCCAGTTTAGGTACAGTCTGTGAATAAGTCAGAAATTGGTGAACTATTTTATTTAGGTCAGCCAATAGCGATTATCGTTGCATTCTGCGTCATCACCTTTCAGCCAATGGTATGTTGACGTCCAGAAACGGGGCACTCACGACGTAAACCTTGCAAACATGGCGACGCTCCGAAGAGAGTACGGAGGTTGGAAATACGACCTATTTTAACCGAGAAAATAACCTCCTCTTCGCATGTTACAATGTGGTGGGGTTAGCCAGAGCCGCCGCAACTCACAGCCTTTTAGACGATGTTTGCAGAGGTAAGTTAGCGCCCTTAGAAAAAGACGCGCGTGTGTCGCGGCACTAGTTTGTGGCTGACATGGCTACTTAGCCCGAAGCAGCTAGCGCCTAGCCCCGCAGGTAAACACGGGAGCCTGACGGGGAGAGGACGGTTCGCTGCCGCTGTGTTTTCGCAAAGCCTGTCAGCTATAAGTGGCAGTCAGCGCGGGATTACACCGTTAACGCTAAGTTAATACGATGGGCTTAGGATATCCGCACTGTCAACACTGCGCTGGAATTAGCTCGACACAGGCAATGTCGGTAGTCTGCGTTTAGATTATGAGTGAAAACCCTCAAGAGCAAATTTCCACATTACAACAAATACCGGTGAGCTGGGCGTCAGGAGGGTGGGCGGTGAGAGAGGCTATCGCGAGGGGAAAGTTACATTTTTGTGTCAGAACTGTTGTGGGCCACTGTTTAACAAATTATTGTATTCAAACATTGATTTATGTCGGTAATAAACATGTTGCGCTGTGGCAGATGCAGTCAGCATGAATGGTGTGACATTGGTGTGGTGTAGACTCAGTCCGACAAGCTTTTTCCTTCCATTCAGTCACTAACACAGGCTTGTCTTGAAATATTAATTGAGACCATTGTTGGTCAGTGGTTGCAGGGATTTTCTATAACACTCACGTGATGCCCGCTAGTTTCCTGGCCTAAAAGGACAGACTAATGTTGCTGGTTATGAAATCTGCTTGCAAGCCATCAGAGCAGACTACCCACCTCATTTTGAGCTGGAGGTGAGATGGGCAGTCAAGTGTTTCATTTAGGCTTGGTTGCTTTTTTGGAATGTTTCTGCTAACTTTAAAGAGAAATGAGTGAAAGGTATGACTTTGTATAAGGTCCTTTGGTGTTAACTGCATCGTGAAGTTTAGTTACAGACACTAACGCATGGTGTTTTTCGGTCTGCCTGATTTGCTTCTGTGAGTGAGTGGCCTGTCTGCAGAGCTTGATCAATTCACCTTTGTATGCAGAGTTTTATGGGAGTGCAATATGTGCTCGTCCACAGGCACACAACATTATCTCAGTGCTTTTCACAACTTGCTAAACCTCATTAAGCTGCCTTAATCAAAGCTTGGTAGACATTAAGTCCAGCATGCTGTCACATCAGACCTGCTAGTGTACCTCTCCTTCCTTCTATGTGCTGTACAAGTGTGAGCCAAACAGGCTCACAGCTCTCAAGAGTTAAGCCATGTTCAGACCTGTATTTTTATTTATTTATTTAGCCCATATATATGTATAGTGTATCTAGGTCATGCTGAGACAGGATGCAGCTCACATGATGTGTCAGATTTGTAGTTGTCACCATCATGATTACTGCAGAACCTTGAAAAGGCTTAAGTTCAGTTCCTAGCGTGTCCTCATTGGTTGTGTGTTCCAGTTTCAACTCTAGTTTGGATACTGCTGGCCTGATGGTTTGTACTAGCTGGGTATATAATGAGTTTAAATCCCCAGTTATGCCTTCCTGGAGCAGTCTCATTGGAAGGTGAAAAGTAGCAGCTGGGGACACTGTTTGTGTCAGAGGAGGGGTGTGGTTCACTTCACCCAAATAGCAAGATCAAACCTGAGCTCAGGGGAACTAAACATAACAAGCTGGACCACTCACTCAGTTTTCAGAATCATAAGTATGTTACTCTCAGTTTTGGAAAAAAGTTCAAAACCTAGCAGAACTGGGTATCACTTTCATTTGAATAATTTGATTGGTCTTTTTAAGAAACAGACCAGGTCAGAAATTAACATTTCTTTTTCCACTCTCATTTTTAAGTGAACTACAACATTTCTTGTCCTCCCGGGAAATTAACGTTGTTACTTCTTATGCCTTTTCAATCATAAGGTTAATATAGCAGCTCTTTGTATTTTGGTGGTCCTGGTGGATTAGGCCAGCATGATCAGTAAGGTCCACTTACTTTCTCTTTCTCTCAGGCATGATCTCCCACAGGAAAGCTTTAATGGGCTTAGTTAACCTCTCACCTAATGACCACACTGCCTAGGGTTTGCAGCTAAGCGCCTGAGGACTTACATCGATCACAGAAATAGAAATATCCACCCTTAAGTCGTACTTCATACACGTGTGTATGTGCATGTACATTTTTTTTTTTTTAGTTTGTGCCAGGAAAGTTTGGGAAAAAATAATCTTGGAGACACACTGATAAGAGGCTGGTTGTGCATATCTGAATGTGCCTGGAGCCAAGGACATCCAGAGCGTTCCTCAACAACACCGCCTCTGTGTGTTTCACTATTTTTAAATGATTAGATTGTGTTTGTGTTGCTGCTATTCTTTATAAGTTTGTGTGTGAGTGAATTAAATATCAAGGGCAGAAATCCTAAGACACACATATGGATTAATTTCACAGTGTATAATTGGTTATTTTAAAGTTGAGAAAAAGCAAAATAAAAATGTCTCTTTAGTTTGGAGCATGGTAAAATCCACAGCGATATTTCTGTATTTGATCCTTGACCAGCATATTTACACAAAATGTTTTAACACCTAAAAATTTTTAACACCTAATATCAAGATGATCTAGATGATAAACTAAGTACATTGTAACAAATTTAAACATGTTTTCATGCAATTCTCTTGAGCCATGTTGCATTTTCCAGCCACTGTTTAACAATTTAAAATGCCTGAGAGCTGTGCTTCAGTGCCCATCTGCATCTGTGATCTTGTTTGGCACCTTAAATACTGTCACTTTTGTGTTAATGTCCGTCTATTTAGTGTGTATTACATAAGGAATTGCCTAGATATTGAGATGTGAGGATCCCCATTGGGCTTGGGTGTTAATCACTGGAACAGATGGTTCATGTTTTAAACCCTGCGTAAGCTGTAATGACTCAAGAGTGTCAGTTATCATCTCTTATACAGAGCCAAGCCTCTACAGCCTCATCACCCAATCCTACTGATAGCGTCCACATTCACTGCTGCTTATTGATGCCACTGACGTCAAAAACATACTGGCATTACTCTTGATCTACATTTCTCAGGAGTCTCAAGATTTTAAATGGTGTAATGGATGCAACTATATATATCCTTTACATTTGAAAAACATTCTCACAAATATACTCATTACTTAACTTTTTGATGATTTTCTTCTGTTTTAAGTTATACAGTAATGCTTTTAAGCTGATTAACAAATACTTTGCCTACCTGTGCTGGATGCTATAATTAGCACAGTGTAGCTTGCAGTTTGTTCTGACAAAGACAAAGCTGCGTATATATGTTGCTGTTTTTGTCCTAAAATAGTATAGACAAAGCACAACACATGAAAAATGCATCCACTGGAGGGAAAACACAATAATATAATCTGTATCTGAGGGCTGAAGTGTTGTCAGAATGCCTTTAGTTGGCTTTAGCCAGTCAAAATATTAGATTTCACTGTGTTGCTATGTCTGATGTTAGCTCTGTGTTAGCAAGCTGTTGTAGTTAAGTGAAGCCACTCGACAGGGAAGCACTTGCATGAAATACAAAGTCAGTGGAAAGTTGGTTTTCCCTCTACTGTGGGCTAAGTTTAGTTCCACTTTGTTGCCATTAACATGTTTGTCACAGGAATTAAGCTTGCATACAAAGGTTTGCTAACTTTGGACCTGGATCATAGTTAGAGAAAATTTGTAACTAAATCTGTAAGTTGCTGCTTCAAATTAATGCAAAACATAATACTTCTCCATCACACTGTGAGCATGTGTGATAGTGAAATATTATATCTTTCCTTGATATATGACTGTATTGGTTTGCTAAACAGTTTTCAAACAGAACTGAAAATGGACCAGCTGCCTTCCCTGTGATGGTGAGTGTGGGATGAAGTTGTGGTTGTGGTTGTAGATGTGGTACAGAAGGTCGAACTGCTGATTTGGTTTGCACTTAAATGGTCACAACATTCTGGCTGATCTATCATAGTTACTTTAGAAGTGTTTGATTTCAAGACACTTTGGTTCATTTCAGTTAGTCTCATTTTGTGGCAAGCTTTCTGAAAAGAATTCCTTTGTGTTGCTACACTCCTAGTTGAACTGTAATAATGGCCCTCTTCACTGGCCAGCCCTATTTCTCCTCCCAACCCTGCACTTAGTGACTTTGTTCTTGTCCTTTATAACTTAAGAAAGAGGGTTAGTCTAGCCAGTTTGGACACATACGGCAGCATGGACTTGAGCTTAGTCATTTAAGTTTGAGACATTTTTTAATAGGCAGATCTTTGCAATAGTCTGATTTCTTTAAATCTATGTACATCAGTTTTTATAGTATTGGCAAAGTATTGAGGAAAAAGCGGGTTGACGCCTTTAAAATTGTACTCACTGTGTTTGTGTCATCAGTTGAGATGTTTCAACAATAAGAGAAACCACAATGTCTTATGTAACTGAGACTCCAAAATTATGTCAGCTTTGGTACAAAACAAGGTGATGTGTAGGGTAGAGAACCTCATGTACTCTACATGAGGTTTTTAAGTAATCAAGTTATTACATTGCATATAAATATGCTGGAATACTTCCTGCCTCTCCCATAGCCACATTTATAAACAAAGTGACAGTCAGGTGTGTGCCATTTATTGCAAGGCATGCTTAGAGATGCTGCTTGTTCTGTTAGTGTGATGTGTCCCATATGTCTCAGCCTGCACTGTATCAGGGCTTGTCTAGGTGGCTCTGATGAGCAAGCAAAGTCATGTGAGCATGTCCTCAGTGACAGGTATCAGCCTCAGCTGATGTGTTCAACTCAAGTCAGGTTTACTTATGTAACACTATTCATGAGCACACACAGACCAAAGTGCTTCACAGAGCAAGATCAAAACACGGTGGATAAAAAAGAGAGGCTTTGCTTTAAGATCTGAACCAGTACTAGTGACGTTATTTTTTCAAAATTGCCTGCCATCAGCTTTATGAAACCTGGTCCAGCTGCGACACTGTTTACCGTAACCCATTCTGTTTCAGTTCTGGACCAGGACAACCAACTGTGGCGAGTTTTAATATCCATACTGACAGGGTCTCCATATATCATGGAGCAGACACATCTAAACAATGACAACCAAATTCAGTATATTATGAAATAAATAGGCAGTGCATATTAAAGTTTACATATTTAAGATTTCCCTTTATAGCATTTGTATTATATCAAAGCATTTCTTGAGCTTTGGAGTAGACAAAGAGTAAGATGTATATGTAGAAGGTGAGCAGGAACTTCTTCACAGAGCAGCCCTGCCATTAGGAACTTTATTGTGAACAAAAAGTGCCTCACAGTTGTCTTTGAATCTGTTATGTCCTGGATATGTCTTCTTTGCATTCCTCTGCTTCTTCAGTTGCTCCCTTTAGGGGTTGCTTGATTG